>JANHFO010008560.1:303649-314115 GCA_032468095.1 Pareas carinatus | reverse complement strand
ATGTACACCGGAGACAAATCCCTTGTGTGTCTATTCTATTCTCTTGAGAAGTCTGCGATGCTCGGAAAGGTAGAAAGAGAAAATGAGAATCATTATCAGCAGGATGTATAGATTCAATTAAAGCTGCAATGGGCACACCTTTGGAAGACCGAGGGCCACATCACATGATGACCACATCATCCCGGGGACAGTTTGTTTATGTGCTTGCTCAAAGTCAGTGCCCACTTGGAGATGCATCGTGTTGTCTTGGAAACAGGTATACACGGAAAGAAGGGAATAGAAGAGAGCCGAACCACATACGTCAAGTCAATGGAATGAATTGATCAGCACATGATTCAGTACTTGGATTGGTTTATATTTGATGTGAGCGCAGTTTTGACTATAGAGGAATGTATCAGAGTTCATTCAGATTGATTACTGGGAGAAAGCAGGGAACCCAATGCAAAGCTTTGTTACACTGATTGAGCGAACCAGCAACAATCCTAAACGTAAACATTTTAGTCAATTTTTATGATTTAGATGGAAATCACTTTATCATTTCTCCCATCTTTTTTTTATTAGCCCCTATTTAATATTTTCAATGTTGTTTTTACTGTGTTGTATTGTATAGTGTTTTTATTAGGTCTGCTGGCCGCCCTAAGTCCTTCGGGAGAAGGGCGGGGTATAAATAAAATTATAAATAAATAAATAAAATAAAATAAATAAACAATCCACGGAATTATTTTCAGAAGAGAGAGCTAGTCAGTACAGAATCTTCTGCATCAGTGTTATTATCAGACGGTAACGTTAAGATTTGCTCAAGGAAATATTTTTTTCCTGATGGATATTTTGTCTTAAGGCTTTCTGGATACTTTTGGCTGTATAAAAACAGGATCGTACGATAAATTCCTTGGGAATAGATCCTCTGACGTCAAATAACCCGTCCACCATTTCTGTTGATTTTTACCGTAACAATTGCTCTTGCTGTAAAATAGTTAAAAATAAACATTCAGCCGAGACAAATCGTATTTGTAAGCAATGGATAACACGAATTGGTGAGGGAAAAAAAATGCAATTTCCATTCCACTGGAGGTAACATTCCTTTTGGCTTGGGGTAAAATGTAAAAGAAATTTTGTTTTAAGGTTCCAAGTTCTTAAAGTGCTTCCAGTGTTTCAGCACCCACAACCTCTGAAGGCAAGCTGCTCCACTTATTTTCTAGGGCTTATTTTCTGGTTAGGTCTTATTTTCAGGGAAATACGGTACTCAATGCGTCCATCTAGTTGACAATTTTAACTGAGGCTTACATTATGAGCGTCCTGAAAAATCATGCTAGGGCTTATTTTCCAATTAGGTCTTATTTTCGGGAAAACAGGGTAGGTAGTTTTTGCTTAATGAACAGTCAGTCAACAACCATTTGAATTTACATTAGCATTAAAAAAGGGGACTTATGACCAGCTTTCAAAGCTTCAGCTGTTGCAACCTCCCTGGGGTCATATATTTACCATTCGCAACCTTCCATGCTGGTTTCCCATACATAAAGTCAATGGGGAAGCCAGCGGGAAGTCACAAGTCATTGTCACATGAGGTCCTTGTTTAACAGCTTCACAGGACTCACTTAACCAATGGCAACTGGAAGCTTCAGGACTGCCAATTGTAAATTGATGTGGTCATGTGATTTTTCAATTTACCATTGCATCTCTGAGTGATGGAGTTGCAGGTACCAAGCATTGTTGTTACGTGAAGATTATCTCTGCAACATTGGTTGAGTTGAATAAGTGATTGATTTTCCGTTCTTGTCATAAGATTCTGTTATCTCTGAGTTGGATTTTATACCATTATCGATTTTATAATCTATAGTGAATATCCTGTTTCATTTCTTGCTTGGTTTCTCATAGCATCATTCTTTTCACTGTTGTCATTATAACAGTAAACTATATACGGTATATTTTAAACTGTTTTTAAATATGTAGTTGTAATTTATGTGATTTCTGTTTTTAAATGGCTGTACACCACCCTGGGTCCCTTCGGGGAGAAGGGTGATATAAAAATACAAATAAATAAATAAAATATATAAGAAGCTTAGAAAAATCTGCAGCTTCTGATTCTTTGTTTAATATTTGAACTTGGAACGTTTGGGAGATCGGTGCAAATTTGGTTGATGATTTCTTAGAGAAATCCACCCTTGCTTCGATCTGCTTATTTCTCTGTTTCCCTTTATTCAATTCAGTGGCTTTTTAAAAAAATATAACAATGATTCAGTAGGCAACGATGCAATTATCTTTTACAGTAATTGGAGCATGTTGTGAACAGTGTATGATTCAAAACAATAAATCAATAAGCAACGGAATTATAGTTCCATTTGGTGAAAAAAGGAGAGGCTTGGAATACATTTGTACGACTGAAGCTCCATTCCTAGCATCGCTAGTTAGAAGAAATTTCAAACCAAGGTTGGGAGACAGCTTTGCATTTACCTCCCAAGCAAGATTTTCCATGCCAGATGTCGGTGATCACAACAATGTTGTAACTGGATGGGAAAATAGCATAGAAACATATTCCATGCGCTGTATCGCTTGTGATACATATTTGAAGATCCATTGTTAACTGAAATGCAAGCAACTTTAACAAAGGTATTTGCATATTACAGGTAGTCCTCGCTTACCAACTGCCTCATTTAGTGACTGTTCCAACTTACAATGCAATAGCAATAGCAGTTAGACTTATATACCGCTTCATAGTGCTTTGTAGCCCTCTCTAAGCGGTTTACAGAATCCAGCCTATGGCCCCCAACAATCTGGGTCCTCGTTTGACCGACTTCGGAAGGACGGAAGGCTGAGTCAACCTTGAGCTAGTGGTACTCGAACTGCTGAACTTACTGGCAGCCGACTGTTGACAGAAGTAGAATGCAGTACTGCACTCTACCCATTGGGCCACTACAGCTCTTAAAATGGTATTTAAATTAGCTTTGCAAGCAATCTTAACAATGGTATTAAAATTAACATTGCAATCAATCCTTACATTGCAAGCATCCTGCATTCACACGATCGCCACGTGGGCGTTTCACAACTGGCCTTCATTAATGACCATCATAGCATCCTATAGTCATGTGATCACCATTCACATGCACACATTTTCACTTGGGACAAGCAGAGTTACTAGAGAGCCTGGAAGTAAAATCACAAGCCAGACTTCTGGGAGAGGCACTGGGAACTAAGCATTGCTCTAAAAAAAGTGGAGACTATGATTGCAACTGTTATGTCCCGCGGGCGGCAGCGTGGGAAAAACCACGAGCTGGCATTGGCTCCCCCAAGAGACTGTCCCTTAACCAATGGGAGCCAAGCAGACAGGCGTTCCATGCAGCGATTGGCCACTTGCCCGGCCCGGGACGTTTTGAATAGCAGATATAAGGTAGCACGGGTGGAAGTGTGCCATTGTCTCGGTTACATTCAATTGAATAAACAGTTGTTGTTCAACCCCATGTGTCCATTTGTCCACCTTCCCACAGTACACAACAATAACAAAGACAGACGAACCAATGAGTAGATTAGTTCTATGAAAACTTTCTGGACTAGGAGAGGATGGGAGAGCATTCACGTGTCCACTGGATGATTGCTTCTCACAAGGTCATACATCTCCCTCATCTTTGAGTGCCAAGAAATGAAAGGATCAGCCACCAAGTTTGCAATCTTAGCAGAGCCGTTTAAAACAGTGACCCTCAACTTTTTGGGTTTCATGGAAAAAGGCTTTTCTATGATCCAGAGAGGGCATGGTTTTGCGTGCTGTCTGCATCTTAAGAATAGGTCTTGGCTTGTTTGCGTGGCCCGGTTGCTGGCATGCCACAGCCCGGTGTTGGTCTACAACCCAGAGGGTTGGGGTCTCCTGGTCTAAAGGATGCCACATTTGCTAACCTTGCTGTCTACTCACTTTCATAAATTGCCTATTTAACTATATTAAAGCTATTTGAGACCTTCGGAATGGCACGTTTGAAAACACACCAGGTGAGTTTACTTCCATTCTTGAACAAAAGAAAAACGAGTTTACAAAATTGAAAATATGTAAATAAAACACAAAACATTAAAGAAAACTTTGATATAAGAGGGTTATATGTGAAATAGGATTATAGGAGATTTGGAACAATGAGACTTTTACTACAAGATTTTGGAAATAATTAAAGGTAGTTCTCAAATTTGTTTAGTGGTTGTTCGAAGTTGGCACTGAAAAAAGTGACTGATGAATATTTTTCACACTTAGCCACCATTGCAGCATCCCAACGGTCACATGATCAAAATCAGAATCAGAATTTCACCAAGTGTGTCAGGACACACAAGGAATTTGTCTTCAGTGTATATTCTCTACACCTAAGTACATACAATAAACAACTGTGATTACAATCAAAGATCCATTCATAATCATTTGTATATATCAGCATAATCACTATATATGTAAGCGTAATCATTGTATATATAAGCATAATCATTTGTATATATAAGCATAAGATACATTCATAGTCTTAAAGTACATTCATCTTGTCAAGTACATATAAGTTGCAATTGACAAACCGCGATCTTAATCATAAATACAATCACAATCATGAGTACATTCATCATGTCATCATGTTATCAAGTACAATCATGTCACAAAACATACTTCATCATGTCACAAAACGCTCTCCTCATTAACAGTGTCATATTAAGTCAACTGTTTAGTAGGTGGATGGCATGGGGGAAGAAATTGTCCTTGTGTCTAGTTGATTTGGTTTGCAATGCCCTGTGTCAGCATCTGGAGGGAAGAGGTTACCCTATATGTCTCCTTGTAAGAAAGATAGATGCCAGAAGCCCTTAAGAGGTGTAGATCTTCCTCTTCCTTAAAAGATCTGCATGTCTACTACCATTCCCTTTCTAGTAAAGATTTTTTAGATGGTGATTTGGGACCAACTACAGAATATTCTACAAGAAGCAGGAAAACATTGATTGCTCTACTGTGTTGCTCTACAGTCTTTGATGCCATAACTGTGGTATCCTTTTGGATTGGCTGTAGCAATTGGGGATTTGATGCACTGTTTTTCAGTGGTTTTGCATTTTCCTTAGTGGTTGCCCCTAGTTGTTTTTTGGTTGGGAGGAAAATTTGGCACAGTGTACTTTCCCTTATGAATGCTACAGGGATCATTTTCTTTCTCTCTTTCCCCTCTCATTATTTACATCCACATGAAGCCACTAGGGAGGTCATCTAATGTTTTGGGAGCCAATACCATCAAAATACTGATAATATCAAATTGTACATTATGATCCTGGGCAGGCTGGAGATGCTATTGAAGTCTTGTTTCACCACTTACTACAGAACAAGTTTTAATTGAACCTTTGCAAGATGAGTGGATGTTTCTACATTGGGGTTCTTCTATGCCCATTGGTTTGTTTCTGAACCTGATTTTATTGCCCCTGAATTATTTATTATTTATTTAGACTTATATACTGCTTAACAGTGCTTTACAGTATTAGCAGATCTGTAACCTAGAGTTCCTCCTGGATTTACAGTTGAGGCTGTGACCTAAGAGGCCTTTGCCCAGTTGCAGCCTTATTCAGTACTGGGGGATCTGATTACTGTGGCTCATGCCCTTATTATCACTCAATTGGACTAGTACAATGAATCATACATGGGGCTGCTTTAACAGATCAATTGGAAATTTCAGTTGTTGCAAATTCTAGTGAGCATGATCACAGGTATTTAATAGTGTACACATTATATATAGATCCTGTTAGCCAGGACAGGTGGATCAAAAAACCTGCAAAGTTCACGTTTTAACCTATAAAGTCCCTTATGGCTTAATTCTGATTACTTATTTCTTCACCAGGACCTCAAAAAACTCTTAGCATATACCAAATGCTGAATTTTTTAGCAATTTTTAAGCTAGTGAGTCAGCCCAATTGTGAATACAGCCTCGCTATTCTGGAACCAAAGTTTAGCAATCATGTTAATCTATTGTTTAGACTCACCCAGTCACTATTATGTCACTGAACAGATCGGTTAAATCCTGCACCCTTTATTTCAGTTTTTTTTCCTAAATTGTGGTCTCCAAACATGGCAAAATTCCCAGAAAGCAGGAAGAAATTATATCAGTTGAAATCCATCTTATCTGGAAAGCACCAGGTTGATGAAAGCTACTTTACCTCAGATCCAAGTAGTCATGTGACAGATGCAGCATTAATGCACTCAGCCTCCATATACATCTGGCTTGTTACTGTGCCTCAGAAACTGTAGTTTCAATTGACATTGAGGTATTGTGCTGTGTATCACTTTGGTTTCCTTGGAACTGCGCTAAATCTGCCTATTTTTTTGCCGTCAATTCGGTAATGCTTTTGGATCAAGCAGGCAAGTTCAATGTAGATTGCTTCAATATTTTTCATATCTCTGTTTTTAAAAGCACTCGTAAATGGTACTCCAGCATTTTCAGATCTCCTGAAACAATATTTTGTTTCTTTTTTAATGGCAGGTAATTGAAAATGTCAGACACTGAAGAAGTCATTGAGGAATATGAAGAGTAAGTGGCTTTTTGCTGGGCAAATCCCTCCCTCGTTGAGGCAGATGGGCAATACAGAACCGTGAATTATAAATAAAATAAATGTTTATCATGCCTTTTCAAATCTAGAAGGACTGCAGGTCATTCATGCTATTGCTTTGCTATTACTCACAATTTTGAGTGTAGTTCTGGCTGGTCCCTTTATAAACTATGATTAGGAATTGCAACTATGAGACAGTTTGAGTAACAACAAATGCCTTGAAAATAGATTGATGACTGGAGAAGACAATGACTACCGTATATCTATAGATTCAACAAAAGTGAAAGTGTACCATCTAAGTTTCCAATATAACCCTTAGTTGAAAGCTCCGGTTTCTAGGGTTGTGAAGCCCTTGGTGCAAATACTTTTGATGGGGCTCTATTTTCTAAAGATGATAAATCTAATCTATCGAACTACCAAAGTCAGTTGAAAATATTTGCAAGTTACCGTACTTCTTTCTTCTATTTTTTCTGCTCATTTGAGCACATGAAAGAGAAAAAAAGTAGAAATAAGCAACATGAATCAGAAACGAAGAGGAGCAGAAGGATCGGGTAGCTTCAGGGGTTGGCTTTGAGCCTCCATCTGAGTCTTGACCTCTGGTTTTCACCCTCTGGCTAGGATGTATTATTTTAAAGAGGAGATGTCTCCATTCGACAGCGTTGTCTATCCACTGTGTCCATGACAAATCTGATATAAAGAATCTTGTGAGGGGAGAAAAGGGATCTTTATGTTCTTCACCAGTAGCCAGTTCTTGATAGTGGGCTGAGCACTGCATGCAGATTATCTGTTCACAGCCATAATTGCCATGATAAAATGCATTCCAATGGCATTTAAATGATATATTATTTCTAAACATGTACCTATAAATATAAATTAATTTACATACCTTTATGCAAATTTCCCCCTTTTTAATTTTTTTCTAAAGCACCTCTTTGAGGGAAGCATATTAAGAACAAATACATAAAAATTGCTGGGCATTGTAATCAAAGTAATGGTTCATTCAGCTCACTTTCTCCAACTCTGGCTAGCTGGGTGAACATGGGGAACATATTTAAGTGATGATGACTAATTCCCAGAATCAGCCTTCAGCACTGATAGAGCTAATCACAACAATACTGGGCAATGCATTTTTGAGGGTAACAAGGCATGCAGCCTGATCATAAAGCCTAGCCTTGACTATATTAATATTAAAGTACCAATAGAAATAACATTTCAGCATCTAATATACCTTACATGTTCCAGATTATTCTAAAATTAATTTAATTAATACCAAACCTTTGTAGCAATTACAAATCTTCACAAATGGGGAAGATTATAGTAGTTTGAAATATTTTGTCTACAGAAAGAACTATAAATATAATAATTAGGAGCCAATAAAGGTCACAGCATTCTACATATCTTGGCAGTCATTAGGCTGTTTTTCACTTGGTTATGTTTGCAATTCTAGAAGTCCTTCATACCATTTGGATGCTCGGTTCCTCCCATACTTTCACACTGTCTCACTTTCTTGTACACCCTCAATTCATTGAACGATTTCTCACATGGTCTTGACTTCAGCTGTAAAACCTCGCCAGACTACTGGCGGCGGTGGCGGCGGCGGCGGTGAGGGATCTTTCAGAACTGTCTCGCTCCTCCTGGCTCCATGTAATCAACACCTGTTCCTGTTACTTGAGCTGCATCTCCAGTTGATGCATAACATGAACTCATGCATTAAAATATCCGATAGACCCCATGCCACTTCCAGGCTAAAAATTATTCCTCTGAAACCCAAAATACAAATATTAAACATGATTTCATGTAAAATAGTCAGCTTTTTAGCAAACGGTTTCACTGTTTAGAAAAAGGGAATGAAACAGTGAAGCCTAAAATCACGACAACCTTATCTTAAAGTGGTAATGCTTCAGAGACACAAGTCACACCGTTCTAAGGAAGAGATCAGGACTATCTTGCTCTAACCTTCCTCCACTTGTCTCACAACTCTTAGAGGAAAGCCATCTGCAATTTAGCTCTCACAAAAAGACTGAGCTGCTGATAGCCAAAGCATGCATAAGTGGATCAGTTCAGTATTAGGGAGACAACTTTTCACTGGAAAGATTGGCTTCTTTTTATGTTTAAATAACTACTGCAAAGGTGGGAGCAGACGCTGCCAGAATTTTCTGCAGTTTCTCATTCTCTCTTAACTGTTGGGTGAATGTAAACAGATACTTTAATACATACAACATTAGAATAAACTTTTAATACTCCTGGACCCCAATTTATACTAATCACATTATTCGATCCTCTGGGATGCTGCTGAAGTTTGGTGGCAGTTCAATACAGGCCCAGGAACTGCACATAGGCTATCTACTAGTATTTGAAAATGCTAGTAGATACATGATCACAATGACTATATACAATTACAAAACTCACACAAAGAAAAGCCTCACAAGATTATTCAATAATACAGGGAGGAAGAACAATTTGTGCCTTTTTTAAAAAAAAAATTCTATGTTGTACTCTTAACGAACCTACAACCTGCATATGGATGTTGGTTTTGGATTTGCTCCAGAGTCAACTGAAATAAAGTGCCCAGATGAGGTTTGAGACAGGACATCTACCCTAGCTTGTTTATAGAAGCTACTGTCAGGTAGACAAATAAATTGATTCAGCTCCCCCAAAATAAACATCATGATCATGAAATCAACCTGGAGTCAATCCCAAAGTAGTTGGTTGCTATTTCATATTTTGGAATTGGTATATTGCATATGTTTTAATGTTATATTATTTGGGTTTTGTTTTAGTTTGTCTATTGTTCATTTCTGGTACCCTGCACAGAATAACATTGGTTGAGCCTTATAAATTTAGTTAATAAATAAAATAATAAAGTGATGTCAAGAATTGCTATGGAAGTGCCCAAAGACTCCTTGGTCCATTAATGATGAATAAGCTGATAAGCTTCTGTATCACAATACTTTGCTCTGACAGCGAGAGGTTTTCTCTCCTGCCTTTAGAAAAGAAAAGCTCAGAGATTATTCTAATCTAATTTTTTCTTCTTTTTTGCTTTACAGAGAACAGGAAGGTAAGGCAATGAAAAAATCATGTTTGGTAGGTTTTTCAGATATTCTTAACAAGCTCTAATGTTGTTTTCCTTTCTTCTTGGTTTATCTTGCTGCCGAAGACTGTATTGAAGAAGGTAAGTTTCTGTTGCTATTAGAAAAGTCATAGTTTGATATCTTTTAAAAGAATGTAGACACACAATGAACAACAGAAGATTTCTCCAAGATACAAAACAGGAAGGGCTGTGGCACAAGGAAGGCAATAGTGCATTTGGCACAAGTTCCTCGATACAGGAACAGCAAAAATCTGCGTATTTTTTTTAACAAATATTATTTCTACTAAAAAAGGAAGAGTTCAACTATTCCATTTTTTCATGACTGGAAGTAAGAAAATAGATATTTGCAATTACAAGAATGCCTAATTAGGATTGGTAGGCACATAGGCAAAAAAAATACGAACCAGCCTAGGTATTGCCAATTTTACAAGATTTGGCCTTATTGTAGATATTCAAAACATGGTAGGTATCATTATTATTAATATGTTTATAAAATACTTCCTGACAATACTTCCTGACAAGCAGATTTGGAGGAAATATTTCATAGAGCGAGATGTTTTATCAACGTAAGTCCAGGCACCTTATGACAGATAAGCCCGTCTGGACTACTGTAACGCACTCTACATGGGGCTCCCCTTGGGTCGCATCTGAAAGCTCCAACTGGTACAGAATGCAGCCGCATGGGGGTTATGGGAGCCAGTGGCAGGACTCATGTGGTCCCCCTCATGCGCGAGCTGCATTGGCTGCCGGTGGGTTTCTGGGTGCATTTCAAGGTGCTTGTTATGACCTTTAAAGCGCTCCATGGCTTAGGACCCAGTTACCTACAGGACCGCATTCTGCCAGC
>JANHFO010008560.1:257835-281761 GCA_032468095.1 Pareas carinatus | reverse complement strand
GGGGTTGCCCGGCCCCTAAGGGCCCCCCAAGAAGCGGGTTTCAGGCGTGAGAGGCAGAGCTCGCTCTCTCACGTCCTATTGCCTCCAGAACCGGAAGTCGACTCCAACCGGAAGTCGACTCCTAAAACCTTTCATTTTCAAAGCATGAGTGGGGGTGTGTGTCAGCATTCGCCAGGGGTTGTCCATGGGGGTCAGGGGCATAGGCATCCATGGGCTAGCGATATTGTGGTAGCAGCAGTGGCAACAGCCCTCAATAAAATTGAGTTTGATACCCCTGATGTACTGTTTCATTGAGCTAATGGTCATGATGAGTTTTAGTAATATATAGATAATACAGAAAGATTCATAATGGGGGAAGCAGTCTGCTATAGGTCTTATGCCTCTAGGATATGCCTTATGCTATTTAAGGACTGTACAGGAAATGACTAACATATATAAGTTTTGGATCTTAATTGGTGCTATATAATATTTATAACACATTGCAAAAAATTTGCCTGTCATGGTTTTCAATTGGTAAAAGTTGTGGTCACTTTCCTGGGACAACCTTCTATAAAATATGTTATAGTATTTTAGACAAGATGTTATTAAATCATGCATTATAACAATCCCATTGATTTTTCCCAGGAAGCAGATAAGTACACTTCTTAAGGGTTGCCTCTTGGATTTAAGCCGCAAACCTAATTTTTCAATGCAAGAGCCCGCAGGGATAGTTGCACTGCTTATCTCTTAATTAAAAGGAAATGTTGATTTAAGTTTTTTCCCCTCCAAGATCAATCTGGCATCTTAAACACTCTTAGTATATTAGTACGGATAAGCAATACTTTATGCATGCAAATTTTTCCATAATAAGGAGAAAAAAATAAAAGTTATATCAGTTGTTATACTGCTGAATATTGAAGTCTCTCAGTATATTTGTAGCACAACAGTTTGCCTAGTGTGTTATATTTGACCATGTTTGTGAAACCTGAAGAACATAGTTTGATCATGCCTTCTGTTGTATTTTCTTTCATCATCAAACTTCATAAGGTTTAATCCTGTATAAACAGACACAGTTCTACTGAAACGAATAAATGCTGACTTAACCAGTGCTAAAGCCCTCAATCTATCCCTTGTCTTGCTTTCCCACATTCTGTGTGATTTGTGAGTCACTCCAGATCTATATCTGTGCCAAGACCTAAGCAGAGTACTCGTTTTTTTCTCTCCTTTTCCCATGCCAGTTAACCACAATAAACCTTCTGTAGGGTTCTACAGGACTGGTTTCAGGGACATAAAAACCCATACAGGTGTGTCTTTTGTTCAACAATATCCCGCCCCATGATGTCATTGCTTTGGGGAGTGTAATAGCAATTATCTGTTCCACCCATATCATTCTTTAACCCTTTTTTTGCTTTTGCTTTTGGTTGCCACTATGCTAGAAATTATTTGAATTATGTTGCTGTCACACAAATCGAGGTCATAATTTCTACTTTGAAAAATCCAGATCTATTCATATTGGTGCAAGGAATGCAGCATTAATTCAGAGTAAAAGCAAAGTAGTTATTAGGACTGGAGGTTAAAAACTAAAAATTTGTCCATGAGAAAGACCTATATTTCATTGAAGAAGGGGACTCAACATGAGATATGCCAGAAAAACAATTGTTTTTTCTAAAATTGTTGATATTTTGTAGAAATTATGTAGAAGTACAGAGCTCTCACTGTTGTGAGCATAATATATAGAAATAAAACATTTCTATGCAGCCTTTTTGATGTCTGTTTATGATCCCTAAAAATTTTCCATTCATTGTTAGAGCATGCCTTATCTTAGTCAAGCTGACTATAAATATGTAGTAAACGCTTGTTACAGCTTGTTAATAATTCAGACCAAAATGAAAAAATTCCTGGAGTAATTTCTGATTCTTGTCCCGTTTTACTTTTTGGTCAGCATCTCTAAAGAATAGTCATGACTTACCTTTTCTTATTGTTAACACTGCCACAAATACACTAAGGTTAAAACCTATGTGTTAAGCGTGTATTTTTGTGTTGTTATTGTCAAGACTGCTTTGCAAATACTGAGTAAATATGATGTCACTGATGAGCAGTTTTGTCACTTTTTGATTGCAGACTGTACCATTCCTACATTTTTACAATGAATCCTTCTCAAGGTCTTAGACAACCACCCACATCTAACCCAGAAATCTTTTGCTTGTTTTTTTTATTCTTAAGGCTTGCCTATGTAACCCAAAATGTTGCATTTCATATACATTTTCTTCCTGAATAAGTCATTACTTCAATGTAAATATGGCAGTTATGAATCTATTTATTGGAATTTATTCCCAATATGTCTGAAGTTTAAAAACATGGTGGATAGTCACTAACCCACAAAATACCACACCTTTCCTTTTATACCTGACTTTTTATATAATAAAGTATGCCATATAGTTCAGCGGTTCCCTAACTTGCTGGCTCCACAGATCAGAAGTGGTGGGGTGGCGGGAGGGGAGAGGGGAGAGGGGACGGTTTCATGCATGCACCCACTCTTTGCGAACATGGAGCTTTGGATCATTCACATGTACATCCATTGCTTGCACGGTGCAGTTCCAATTCTGCCACGTCCATGTAATGGGCCACAGGCCAGGGTTTAGGGACTCCTGATGTAGTTGTCCAGTTAGATACTGCAGTACATCAACCAAACTGTATGATTTTGTTCCTGGTACTGTCTTATCAGTGTACTGTTTAAATCTGACTGAATTTTCTAGAACTAGAGATCTGAATGAACAGATCACAGTTTAGAGGGCTCATTACAGACTGTGTGTAGCAATATCTCTATACATGGGGTAGATGTTGTGGGAAGTTAGAATTAAAAGGAATTTAATTCTACCGAGATTAAAAAAAATCATGGCTTAGAAACTTCTTTAAGATATAAATCAAACATATATTTGAATTATCCTTCCATTCACTTACATAAAATGTGGTTTATATTGTAGTTTAACAAGCTTTAATAGGTTACTATTATATTATCACTATGTTATTTTAGCACAGGAATGGATAACATGTGGCCCACAAGGTTGTGAATTCTGTAATGGGAGTAATGGGAGTCACCATTCAATAACATCTGAAATTTCACATCCTATCATTATCAGTGCACTGGAAAGGGATTAAAATTTCCATGTCCAGTGCTTAAACTGGTTAACAATATCTCATTATCAAGAGGAAGAATTAAAGCTAATTTATCATAGAAGAGAGCATTCCTCTTTTGAAGCAGGTATTTTTATTTTGCTTGGGATTATAAAAAGTAAAAAGAAAGTGAGTGATTGTGGGTGAGGGGGTGTTGGGAGGGGTCTTCCAATTCATTGATACCATGATTCTAAGATTTACTAATTTGGTCATCCCTACTTTCTGACTTTGTATTTTCCTCTATATTGTGCAAAAATATCTCAACCTGTGTAAATGCAAGGCGTTTTGTTATTTAAGCGAAGGATCATTGGTCCAGTAAGTGAATTGTATTTCAACACTAGTAACTGGGCTTTCTTCCATGGACAGTAGGGTGGGAATAAAGCATTCAGACAGAATTCAAGGGGCTACAGATACAGCAACTCCCTCTGCCCATGGGTCTTGGACAACTCACCACAGCCAACTCACTGCAGTCATTTCATCATGACTATCTTGTTGCAGCCAGTTCGCCATGGGGCAACTCATTGAGGGACAATCCATGATAGATAGTTCAACAGAAGAAATGTTACATTATGCTTCTTTTACATTATTTCCATTTTTGTCAATAGAAATAATGTCAAAGAAACAGTGGTGGATAACATTTATCACATTGAGTTATCTTGTGTCAAATTGGATGTGGTAAATTGTTCTGTGGCAAGCTGGCCAAAGCCAGATGACTATGGCAAGTTGGCCACAGTAAGATGGCCATGGTGAGATAGTTGCAGTAAATTAGCCATGGCGACATGACCATGGCAAGTTGGCCATGGTGAGTTATCCCACTTCCTCCCCCCTCCACATACACAATGAACTGAGCAAACAAATCTCGCTGCTAAATTACAGAGCTAACATACCTTATAATGCCTTCTTAAAAACAATACCTGCATTTGTATATGAAGTGTGCGAAGTGGGTGGGTAGATGATATAATCTGTTATAGCAAATGACAGCAAAGAAAATGCAAATTAGTCCTGTTTTATTTTATTTCCTGCAGGGCAATGAACTAATTTGCTAAGACTTCTATGTATTTTCTCTCAGTACTGGACTCTCATATGAAAAAGGAATGGATTTAATTTGATTTCTATAGATGCCCATCTCAACAAGTGACTCTGGCATAGAACATCATAGAACATAAAAATAAATTAAAAAAACAAAACAATATGAAATAAACATATATGGAACTAAGTACAACTGTAACCATGGATGTTTTACAGCCAGGAAACAGGGCTCTTAACGAAAAATTTCCTGACACACTTACATTCACACACATTGAAATTATGACTGTCTCCTGGGATTTGCATTGTCACAAAATGCATGTAGCTACAAGTTCCAAGCTTTGTTGTAGCATCAATCCAATTATCCTCTCCTGTCCTTGGAGTGAAACCAGATGCAATCTAGAGCAAATGCAGGGCAGCTGATGGGAATGGCAAACTCTTCATGGCATGCATTAATTTATGTTTACATACAGAACTGTGTTCCTTGTCATGTCTCCACAAGCAACTGGTGTCTGTAAGCCAGTTTGGTAAGAAAAATAAGAAATCTTTTCAAAAGATACTAACACAGCACTTTCTTATCACCATATATCTAAAGTCCCGAAACCACTCCCTCTCCAAATGTGTTTGCACAATTAATATTTACAATTCTCTCAATCCAAGGCATTCAGATAATGTTTGAATATATCTAAAAGAACTTCAAGAACCTAGATTTGATCCTTTGGTCTATGGAACATGAATACTTTCTGGTGAAAAGTACATCCAGGATGCAACCAGAATTGGATTTTTAAAACAAGAAGCAGTGATAAAGAACTTACATACTCATCAAATTTGCAGATGATACCATATGGGGGGAATTGTCAACACTTTGGAAGATAGACTAAAGATTCAAAAGGATCATGACAGACTTGAACACTGAGCTTCAACCAATAAGATGCAAGTGTTGAGAAAGTTAAGGTCCCACAGTTATGCAAGAACAATCAGATGAATAAGTGTAGAAGTAGGAGGTGCCTAGCTCAACAGTACTGTGAGAAGGATCTAGAAACCAGCAATTGAACCATATATTTCAAGGTGAACTCTCATTTGCTGGGCAGGAACTTGACAACCGTCAATAAAATTTCTTCATAAATTAAAATAATGAATCAGAATGCAATGTTTAGTCTGTCTTCTTCATGTCATCATTTAAACTTTTCTTGACAGAATCACCAGTATGAATATCACTGATTTAGTCCATGTCCAATCAATGCCCTTTAGAAAAAAGATTGCATGTTTTTGAAACACTTTTACAAGGCTAAGAGTGGAAAAGTTCTATTAATAAAAATAAAATATGGAAGCGGTAAAGTGACAGCCTCTATAATCTTCATGCAGACAGATATAGGTGTCATAAACAGTCATAGAAAAACACTAATGGTAGATGACAGCTGCCCAGAATTTCACTTGGAAGAGAGGTCACTTTCCCAGTTAACAAAAAATAAGGTAAGCTTAGATAGTCAGGAACATCCTGGTTAACAGAAGAAAACATGGGGTAGAAGGCTGTTTTGCTGTTAAAGTAATTAGTGCTTTGTGACTAAGTAGCCATTTGGTGACTATACCACCACAGAATTTTATGAAAAAGCTTAGGATTTATCTCCAAATTCAAAATGTGAAACTATCCTCTTGTAGACATTCAGTTAAAAATTTGTCAGAATATTAGTAAAAGCAAACCTGCTGAGTAGATAAGAACTCAATTGATTTAATCTAACATGTTAGGGTAATGGGTAATGATAGAAGAAAATTATGTAGATGTTTCTTATAAAATGTTCTGATGAAAAGACATTTCATTTCTTGTCTTTCCATTAAAAGTCATCCTTTTTCTCATTGACTTTGCAGACATATATTTTTGGAGATTACTTTGGGTTTTAATAAAGATTGGATAATGTTCATATTAAAATGAAAATTCAATGAAATATTACAGACCCAGAGTGTTTTATTTATCTATATATTTAACGGCAGAAGTAAGAAACAGTCAAAGTGAAAAATTAAGAGACCTTTCAGTACTTTATTGATTTTAGATGTTCCAATGAAGCAAATACACATATAGTACAGGAAAAACAACAATGGTAATATGGAATTCTTGAACATATATTTTACAGAATACTTCATTCAGCTTTGCATAGATGTTAGAAAAAGAGCCACAAACATTACAAATAAAAATAATGCTAGCAAAAAGTTTTTATTGTGTACACAAGTCTTCCGAAATGATGTACTTGGACATTCAGTGCATCATTTTATTGACTTTTTACAAGGCTTAAAACAAAGCAAGCCCTGTGGAGAAAAACAGGTGCTTTTTCTATGTTGAAACTATAACAACTAGCATTTATTTACAATTAGTCAAATCCTGTGACATTACTGCCTCATACATTTGGCTTTTATGTAGCTAGGAAAAAAGTTATATTTGGTTCGTTTCCATAAACAATTTTGCCCAGTCACAAATTATATATACAGCAGATTTATGTTTTTAATTGCATACAGAAGTGGGAAAGAGACTAGGTGGTATGAGTAAAATAGAGCTTTTGATATAATTGTTTCGGTGTATCAAGTCCCTTCCTCATACTCTTCAGATTTTTTTAAACTATAAGTTAAAGAACTCATTAAGTCATCGTGGAAGGTTGTCCTAAATACTGCACTTGGCAATTTAACAGTCTTATCATATGAATGAAATTTATAAAATGTGTTCTAGAAGTAGCAATGAATACTTGGTAGTTCCTGCTAATTTCATCATTGACTAAAAGAATCAAATTCTGCTATTAATGCAAAGAGTTGCAAATCAGTTTTAGATCCCAATATTATTCTTAATGTTATCTTGGTTTATAAATGTTATTCAGAATTTTATTCTATCATCTTGACCAACCTGATGTGTGGATACCTAAGTATATGTTCATATGTAAGAAAGTGTCAGCAGACCTATTCATTGATTGTCATGAAGTGCTGTCATTCCTTACCAAACTCAGCATTGCCACAAACCTGCTCCCAGTCTTCCACCTGTTTTGAAACAATCTTCAGCACCGCCATTTAAATTTCCCAGATTGTGCTAAAACAGGGTTTCCCAATCTTGACAACTTTAAGGCGGGTGGACTTCAACTCCCAGAATCTCACAGCCAGCATGGCTGGCTGGGGAATTCTGAAGGTTGAAGTCTACCTGTCTTAAAGATGTCAAGATTGGGAAACCCTGTGCTAAAACAATATTATCTACAACATTTGGATAGTTCTTATTTCAAGAGCTGTTGTAGTCATATTCAATGTATAATCCCTAAGGAGCAATTTTGTCCTGGGTCTCTAAAACATGGTACTGACTGTTTGTATCAATGTAACTAATTACTACTATTCAGTGATCCCATCAAAACTGAATACAGGCAACAAAGATAACTGCTATCAAAAGATTTAATTGATTGTTTCAAGCCAATATTTAAAATTTCCCATTCTTCACCTTTGCAGTTCCAGGGCACCATTATTTCTCCATTTTTAACCCTACCTCAGACTCCTTCCTCTCAATTTAGCAGCTTTCTCTTCACCTGATCTTCCTTTGCCAAACTTCATTGCTGTGTGCTTTCTCGAATCCCTGATTCCATGCTTGCTCCAACCTTCTTTATTAGGGACACATTTCCTTTGATTTTCTAAATTTGGACAATCTTCACTTCTCTAATAACTCCTCAATTCCATCCTGTATTGTCAAGGAAAACTTTTACCTCAAAAGTGGCTTTTCTAGAAGTGACTTAGCAGAAAATGCTCTGAATATATTTAACTTATTTTCTCGAGTTGAAGTTCACTGAATTTCAATGTCTTTTTTCAGTTTTCTTTAAGTTGCTGAATTTCAACATCTTTTTCAGTTTTTTTAGTTAATAATTTTAAGGAAAATTATTTTATGCTGAATTGGGGAAAATCCCAAAAAATAAAAGAAAGCAGCATATAGACAAACTACAGAATCTGCTATATTAATTCTCAGTGTTGATGACTGTGAGTTCAATAATTTTGAAAGTAAATCAAATCAATTCATGGATATAACATATAAAAGTCTATGAACAATGGTTAGTCATAAAGGTTATGTGTTATTATATATCACAGTATTTTTATATACCAGCTGCTGAAGAACATTAGCAATAATGGATTCTTGTCCTGATTCCGGGTGTTCCTATCCTATCAGGCCACTATGAGAATAGCAGGCTAAGCTAGGTAGGGTTCTACTAATGTTCCGATGTTCATTTCTGAACAAAGATTTTCAACAAGGAATAGGACAATAGCATCATATCTCTGAATTACAAATTATGAATTATTATGAGGAATGGAAAATATAGAACATGCATAATGGTTGGTTGCCAATATCCTTCCATATCCACCATTCATTGGTCATTGCAATGTAACGAAATCCTGTCTATTTGTTAAACAACTTGTTAATAATATAATTTCATTAGCTTCCATTTAAGACACTGAAAGGATGAGATTACCTCTCTTAACTTCTTTCTGAGTTTATAATCTTGGCAGGCACATTCAGCTGATAAGTTTAGTTTTAAAACAGTAAAGATAGATTTTGGTGAGACATACCCTTTGAGAGTCATACAGAAGTCTGCAGTTATGGATAAATTTAGTAAGGTTTTATCTTGAGAGTTCCAGTTTTCATCAAAATCTGTAAAATGAAACTCTTAACAAAGATTAAGGCCCTCTTCAGGAAAAACTTGTGTGAATTTGCTTCTTGACATCTAAGTAATCTACAGGGAAAAAAGCCTAGCTATAATCAAAAATATGAAAGCAAAGCAGAGGAATGAATGAATCAGAAGGGAACCCATGAAAACAAAATTTGGACAGGCTTCTTCTATCTGGTATTCTCTAGAAGTATGGGGATTATACTTCTCAGGAATTCTGGAGGTTGTAATGACAATACTTTGGGTGGGTACAATATTGAGGGATTTGTGGTGAATGGAAATTCAGCAATATAAAGGAATAATGTGTCACTAAATATATGTATACTGGCTACTTAAAATGAAATAAACATGTTAAATGTTACTAATTTTACAGAAATTAGTTGAAATGGCAGTGAATAAAAATGCTATCTGCTGTTCACCAGTGAGATATACTTCCATATGACTGTAGAAAAATGGCCTTAGGATACCATTCTATAGGCATTTATATTGCTGTAAACCCCACTGAACTCTATGGAAAATATTCCCAAATAGCATATTGGAAAGAGGAGGAAGGGAACTAGGAAGAAAGAAAGAGAGAGGGGGGAATATGAATATTTTATTTGACAATAACAAGAATACCATGTTTCTCTCTATGCCAATTTTCTTCATGGGCCCCCCTCATTTAAAACATCTACTCTATATTGATCTTGGATGATTAGAATGATCATCCAGCAATATCTAGATATCCAAAATTAGGAGTGACCTGTCTATCCATATGATAACTAAAATGTACACACTTATAGAAAAAATCATGCTTTTTAAATGAATTAAGCTGCAGTTAGGCACTATTTCCCTAGCATTTTCTAATATATTGACTTGATTAGGGAAGTAGATACCTAAGCTGTTATGTATGTTATTCAAAACTATAATTCCCAATTTTTGGTAAGTTGGTTTTATGTAACATTAACAACCAGCCTCCCGATTTGACAGAGAAAAATATATTTAAAATATTCATTAAAACATTTTAAGATACTTATAACAGACAATATAATTTCCATCCCCAATTTTACAACTTATTTGAACTTGCAAAATACTGTAAGTCTTTTAACATCCTAACTAATTCCTTGAGGATTGAAGACTCCAGGCAGGAACCAGTTACATCCTCTGAAAAAAAAAGGAAAATCTTTTCAAATACAATCATTTCAAAGGTCCTCCCATCCCCACACTGATGGCTTGGAATCCATTATCTCGCAACTTTTAATACATCTTGAAACACCCATGAGGAAAGTAAAAGCTAAGGATCAATGAAATAATTTCCATTTTATCCTCTAGCTCTTGTCTTAGACATTTTGACTATAAATAAACACTTCTTATCTTTTTTCAACTAAGAGTGCTATTTTTCTCATTCCTTTGCCCATCAGGGGTTATAGTGGGCAAGGGATGACATTTTATTTATTTATTTATTTCAATTTATATACCGCCCTCCTCCTGAAGAACTCGGGGCGATGTACAGCCGATTAAAACCACACAATATCATATTTAAAAACAATTTAAAATTAAATTAAACCTATTCAGGCTGCAAATTCTTAAAAACTCTAAAATTTAAAACCCTGATGGCCCTCTAAGACCCTCAACTATCCCCCCCTAAGGAACTGACCCAACTAAAAACCCTGGAGGTCAGGCCAGCCCAGCCTGAATAAAAAGATGGGTCTTGAGGGCGCGTCAGAAGACCCGTAGATCAGTTATCATGCGAATCTCCGGAGGGAGCTTGTTCCAAAGGGTTGGCGCTGCCACAGAAAAGACTCTACCCCTGGGGGCTGCCAGCCAGTATTGTCTGGCTGACGGCACCTGGACGAGACCCATCCTGTGGGAGTGCACCGGTCTGTGGGAGGTAATAGTCGGCAGCAGGTGCGCCTGCAGATACCCAGGCCCTATGCCATGGAGTGCTTTGAAGAATGTAATTAACACTTGAAGTGCACCCGGAAGGCCAGAGGAAGCCAGGGCAGCTCATGCAGGAGGGGGGTCACATGGGAACATCCCCGGACCCCCATAATCCCCCATGCAGTCACATTCGGGACTAACTGCAGCCTCTGGATGTGGTTTAAGGGGAGCCCCAGAGAGCGTTGCAATAATCCATGTTGATTAGATAGGATTTTCGACTATTTTCCCTTCTTTGATGTTGACGTAGATGGGAAACTAACATTTTAACAGATAGGATGTTTACTGGAGGCTTAAATCACATATTATCCTTCATTTTTCACTGTAGGAAATTTCATTTTGTATAATTTTTGGGGTACTAGTGGTTAAAGAGGGAATTGGGACTCATCCAGGTGGTGGCTTTACCTGGCGGCTACCACCCTTGCACTAGAACCAAGCTGCGCATGATTACTATGTTCTGGCTATACTGCTCAGAACAGTTGACAAGTTATTTACAGCCAATTATCTAGTTATTTTCCCCCTTTTAGGCTTCCAACAGCTTCTTACACTACTTCCATACTATCAAGTATAGGTTTGTATTTAATATTGATTTTCTTTATAATCAATTCATTTCTGTTTTCTGTGCATTTCAAACCTTGGATTGTTAAGATGTTGGGCTAGTAACGATTTTCTTCAAAAATCCATGTAGTAACTGTGGCACGGAATTCTTTCTTTAACACAATATGCTGATAATGGCATTTTGTTATCACCTGTTATCTCATCTCCTGTTTGAAATTGAGTTTTGTATAGAACTGCTTCCTATGATATGTTTTGTAGTTACATATGGGCAATTATGAAAACTCTGTCAATAGAAACATGGGTGGTTTTTGTCTGTTAACAAGCCACAATCTTTTTCTGATTGTTCCTTATAGATTGAGAAAATCTGAAATCATACATTTATGCACCTCTTGTACCTATGCAGTATCTAGATATTGTGTGTGTATATTAGGCTTTAAATTGAAAAGGCATGCAAAGGATTGACACAATTTTTCTGAAAGATGCTAGCTCAGTGTTAATAAACAATAACGAAACATTATCCCTATGTCTTATTAAAAAGTTTGAGAAGGAAGAAATGTGGAAATGAGTCAAACAATAGGGAAAAAATTCCTTTGGTGGCTTCAGAAAGAATGTGCCATTGCCCCGCCCCCATTCTTAAGACCTGAACACCAAGTAGATTGTATAGAAAAGCAGTGACAGATATAGGACTATGTGGGATCAGGTGGCCATTAAATTATTCCAGATGAAAGTCGTTTGGGGATTTATGGGGAAAATATGTTAATTAGATTTGGAAACAATGTGGGAGTTAATGCACTTGATACAAAATTAATCTATAGTAGATGTGTACAACTTCTAATGGCCTAAAGGCTGCCTCAGGTTTTGCATGGCATGTCAGGAGATGTCAGAGAGGATTTGGGGAAGCAGTGTCAGAATTTTTTAGAGATTATATGAGTGCCTTAAGCAATTGGAGGGCTCAAAGTATCTACTTTGCCCTTTAAATCTCCCCAGTTTGGGCTTACTCACCATAAGAACTCTGGGAGTTACAAAAGAATGCTGGTAAGTACATATAGCTTTTGAGTTGTGATCATAATAGAGCTTTCCCATCATGGTGTAACTTGTGACCATCGTACATCAAGTCACAGATAAGACTGGCTCGATTTTATGGCTTTTTTGCGACAGTCATAAAGCAACTTCCGTGGTTGTTAATTAAACATCATGGTTGTTAAACAAACCAATGATTTGCTAGGAGTGTGGTTTCCACAACTCTGGTGTACACAGTCCATGCCCTCTGCACCAGTATCGTAGTGACAAAATTTAAAATAATTTACCTGCAATGCAAACATGCAAAATCTCTTAGAATCTTGAAGACAGAGTCCTGAAAGTGCTTCCTGTTAAAGATCCCATCATATTCTTATCATATCCTTGCTGCAGAATGAGCCATGGAAGGAAAGCAAAGAACAGATAAGACCAAAAGAAGAAGAATTTTTCTTTAACATAATTAAAACAAGTGAAATACTTAGATGTATCTTTAGTGTGGTATTTTTCAAAGGATTTTCTAGAGATACTTTTTCAAGTCACTTGTTACATTCAAAGGAAAAATAAGGTTTCAATCAAATACTCTACAGTCACTGTATTATACAGATCATATTCAAGCAGTTTCTGAAATTTCAAAATACATCAAAGAACTGTTCTGCTGCAATAATTTTCTTTAATTTACTATATTGTACTTTTGTAAGTATAGTTTTTTTTAATTTGCTTATCTTTTCCCATGGAGATAAGACTACATGGGTTTCTGAAACAGTCGTTTATTCAAGAACCTGTAAATGTAAACCTACTACTTACTTATCTTACTTATCTAATTACATCTCCAGACAAAGGAGTTAAACTCAGCTCCCTAAAAATGTATTGAACTTACTAGTATTCCACATATTGTACATATGAATGGTCAGTTTTGAGGCTGCATTAAATATTGACATCTTAAATGGAAAAAAAACATAATCCTGAACTTTAAAAATCCCAGGTCCCCTGCTTTCAAAAACAGTCTTACAATCTATCTTTTACTATTTGACACAGTGCATACCACATAGTAACCTCACTTATTGAAGTGCGTGCTATGCTGGCTTGCTTTATAAGAAGTGGGAAAAGATGCCACCTTGATATTTTACCTGTTTTAGCACAGATTGGAGTTCCCTGTTTGACCAAATGTCAGATAGCAGCATTCGAGCTGCTTCAGCTGCCTTGGGATAAGATCTGTGATTATTAAAAAAAAGCACAGTTATAATACACAGACAAACACCTCTCTCCTTCCCTGTCTCTAAAAGATACAATGCATTTTCAAGATTTGATGTTTTCAAGAACATTGAAGTATGTATAAATAGCTAGTAGAAATGAATGACCCTGAACAAAGACCTGAATGGAATAGGGATGGGATGGAAATATTTCTAAAATTTTGGGGGAATCATCTTCTGTCAATGAAGCCTGGATCATGGAAGTTGGGTGCTTCATTTCATGCAGCTTTTGAGAGTATCAGTTCTCTTGATTTTACAGGTAGTCCTACACTTACAGTTAATGATCCTAGTGATTTGCTGTGAGAACCACAGCAAAAAAAAGGTCACGTTCAATCATGTGATGCTTCACTTAACAACTGTATCACTATTTTTGGTTTATATTGTGGCTGTAAGTTGTGAATTACCTATGGTTTACCTCATTTCTCAGTTCTAGAGTAGTATTGTGGGAAGATGGTACAGATAAGGCTATTCAACCAGTTCTATAGTATGCAGAATGTATAGTATTTATTAATATGATACAGCCTTAAAATGGATGTGTTATGCAGACAAAAATCATACAATAAATATAAAATATTTCTAAGTAAAACCGCATGTTAAGTTTGCATAGAATCTCTCTCATGTGTCCCTAGTTCTTTACCATTACTCACCCATTTCGGCATAGGCCTACTACATTATTTATCAAACTGCCAGTCAAGTAGGGCTTGGCCATCTGTGGGTTGTACATGATTAAGTTCCTCAGGGCATAGCAAGCTGATGTCATAATGTCTCCATAGTTGCTAGAACCTGGAGCCTGGAGGGCTAGAAGGCGAGTCACATCTGGAAGCACCTGATGAGCTAAAGAAGCAGAAAGAGGCCATCTTTAAATAAAGAGTGGAATGAAACTCTCCCAAAAGAGCTACTCAAGCTAAGATTAGGAGAAATATTAACTATTCTTAGAATATTTATGAAGAGAACCTAGTTTTTCTGAATGTGAAGTTATGATGTAAAAAGGACTGCAGCAGTTCAGCATCAGGTAGCAATGAGGTTTGTGTAGATTTTCTGATAAAATATATTTGGCTCATAAAAATGAAGCAACATCACCTCATATGAAAAGTAACACAACCCAGAAATGGCAGTCAGTCAATCTTCTTCCCTCCTTTGTGTTTCTATTTAACAACTCATTTAACCTTCAGCCCCATGATACTAATGAATAAATGATAGACCAACTGAGTGCTACTAATATGGACAACTAGGAAAACTGCTAGAGAAGTCTGTCCTTTCATGTGTCAAAGTTGCAACACCTCAAATTCCCAACTAGTGTGCTCGAGGAATTGTAGCCCAATAACAGGACTACAGTTGAGGAGAGTTAACAGCTTGAGGAAAATTTCAAGCATGAAAGCATTATTATAAAATAGGAAATGTGATACCCATTTAATTAGAATTCATGATTTTTTTAAACAAAATGCTCTACAAAAAGATGTATTTATGAAATTTCAATGTTTTAGTTACCTGTAACATAAGGATTTTTGTATTTTTGCATTGTGGAAGGAAGGGATGGTGGGGATGCTATATCAGAGCGACAGGAGGAGTACAGAATAATGCCTACCCATGGTTTTGTGGAGTATAGAATGTCGAGACATGTTGCTCAGTAAAGACGTTCCAGATCGGACAACTTCAGCGTTATTGGACTGCAGGAGTCGTGCTATACGGGGCAGCCCTTTCTCCTTTAAGGCAATTAGTTGGCTCATTGCATTCGACATCTAGAGGACAAAACAAGATTGCATTCTGAAGTAATTTCTGAATTGTCAGATGAGAACATAAAAAATAGAGCATTCAGGATTCCTTATTGCTAGAAGATCATATTCAAAAAACAACGCATTAGCCATCTTGTTTTTGCTGTTTCACCATGCTAGCTTTCCAGGAAAAGCAAAGCTAGACCAGTCTGTTTTTGCATATTCACAACTTTTCTGGTGTTCTTTGATAACAAACTGTAAATGGCAAAGCCCAAACTTAGAGATGAAATAAAAAAAGGGAATTCTCCTTAAGAAACAGCTAGGGCATAAGTCCTTAAGAATTTGGCTTTGCTCAGTTCTGGAGTTCCAAGGGGGAAAGCCTGAAACACATACCCGGGGCAGGTCCTCTTTTTTTGTACCATGGCCAGCGCCCTGAAATAATTCTCTACAGTTTTCCTCTCCTTGGGAGGAGTGCTCTTTTAATAAATACATATAGGTCATGAGCTTGCTCATGATGCTTCCAAACAGGGAGAATAGAAGAGGCCCACACAGAGAGCATGTGACATAATTTTCAGTTTCTTTCCTCAAGCCACAGTTGGGTTTAAAATAAGATTACAGGTATTGCACAATTAATGGTCACTCATTCAAAGTTTTAAAGTTAGAATGCCACTCAATGAGTGGTGCTGACTACCAGTCCTGAAAGATCCGGCTATGCCAATGCTGCTAGGGTCACATGATTGCAATCTGGGTGCTTGGCAGCCATTTTGCACTTACAACAGCTGCAGCAACTCATGGCTATATAAGAACAACTTACAGCCTTCTCTGCCAGCTTCCAACATCCAAAATAAATGGAGAAACCATCAAGGAAAGTCACAAGTTACTCAGGTAAGACTCCCACAGCAATGCACCCTCCCCTCCTGCCCCTCTGTACTCACAGAATGCCTCATTGACCTCATGTACATGCTCATGCACCACCCTTGACAGAGCAACATTTTTATTATAACCAATAAGCACATAGCATATTCCAATCAGATGTTTGCCAACATGACAAACATCTTATTTATCATCCCTTAATGTTTATATAGCCATATAATCATAAAAAAGAAAAAAAGAAAAAGAGAAAATTTACACCTGCCCCTTCCTTCTGATAAGCATTTAGGCAATTTCTCATTACATACAAAATTATAAAAATGTTACATCAACCATATCCTGATTTTTCAGTGTTAAGTCTAGAATGTATTTCAATATTATTTCATTCTTACAATATTTTTTTATTATTTAGCTTTAATCATCCTAAATATTTTTAATTGCTTCCATATCCTATCTCCACCAATCTGTCATCTAATTCTCTTTGTTTTTCTTTACCTCAAACATAAGAAACTAATTTTGCTCCTATACATTTTATGAAGTCACCTTCCTCTTACTCCATTTAAAAATCTCTAAAGAGTCTATCATTACTATTAATTCTATTTTACACCTCTTTCATCTTAGGCATTAACTTTATTCTCCTTTATTACTTAAACATCTTACTACATTTTAAATCTTATAGGTCATCCTACTATCTATCAAACCATAATATCAAACATATCATTTATCAAATTTGTCATTTTAATCAGTATAACCTTACCAAGTTTATTATTTAGACATTAATTATCTTCTCCTTTTATTGAGCATTCAATATAAATCATACCTAATATCAAGACTTTAAGAAGTTCTATTCTATATAACATTTTAATCATATACTTTAAAAAGAAAGAACAGCTTTTAAATTTTATATTGAAATACTCATTTATGTTATTTTTATCTGTTCAATTTTTTTTCATAACTTCCACACCCGAGTCTCTCTTTTATCTGCATCTATAAAACTGTTCTACTTCTCTCTTCTCATTTTCTTCCAGATTTCCTCAGGTTTCTCTATTGGTATCTTACGTTCCTTTAAAGCTGGCTTATAAATTTGTTTTCCTTGTTTCCTCCTTTGTGTTGTGCTCATGGAGGTGGTTCGTGCTCTCTTTTTAACAGCCTTACGCCTTTCCTTGAATCTCTTTTTGACTTTTAAATTGTAGTTTAATTTTTCCTTCTGAAGTATCATCACCACTCCAATAACTTGCTGCTTTCTTTCTGTTGTTTCTAATTTGTTAATGTGATTAATGTCCATACTGCAATCGCCTGTCTTTTCTTTAGTTGCATTTTTCTCTTTTGGCTTTTGCATACACCTGCCATCTATTTTTTGTGAAATCTCTTTAAAATTAGCTTACTGTAGTTCCATAAATGTCATTAGCATTTCATGTATATGTTTGATCATTTGTGTTGTCATTATTATTATTTTATGACAGCCTCTCCTTATATTCCTTACTTAGCAACATGTTCTTGGGTTTCATTTTTTTGTAATCCAAATATTATCCTTGTAGTAATAAGCAATTTGCAACTGCTTTCCAAGGTCAAAGTCGGGCTATTTCACTTTCTTCTTTCACTTCACCACCAGGCTTTATTCTTATTAAAGTTTTCTAGCATCATATTAGGGATTTTATAATCTTGTATTGTGGAAGCAATATCTTTTAACTTTTAATGTAGATAAAAAATCATTTCACTTTTCTAAACTCTTTATTTCAGTCCAATACTTTCCTCCTTTTCTTTTTTTAACTTAATCCCTTTTTGTTTTCAGTCGCCATTTCCCCTTCTTGTTCGGGTTAGCTCTTTTAAGTTCTTTTTAATCAGGTAAAATATCCTCTGGTGTAAGATTTTAGTAACTCACCCAGATGGCAAGATGTTGATTGCAGGCTTTTTTGCAGCTTTTTCCAAGCCGTATTTGTTCTTGCTTTGGACTCATCTGCGGCTAAACACTGTGAAGCTCGCAGCGCAGGATTGTAGATCTTTTAAGGGGTCCCTTTTCAGGCTCAGGGTGGTCGCCACCTCTCCTGGGATTGCGGAACATCTTCCCCCTTTGTTGCTTCTTTAGGGCAACTTTAGGGTCAGATCCAGGCATGGAACCGACCTGATCTACAACCTGTCAGGCAGTTCGATTTGGAAGCGTTCGGAAGAGTCTGCTGCCTCGCTGCCGCACCATTCATCAGAAGTCCAGAACTATGCAGTCCAAGATACTTACATAATGATTCATGGTTCTCAACAATGACACCAAGAATTGTAGAGATTGTCATTGCTAAGCCAAATTTATAACTGCATTGCTTAGTGACAGATTGCCACTGTAACTTGAGAACTACTTCAGTGCATATATTAATGTAGAGTTAATTTGAAATTTAAGACTTAGAATTTAGAAATTAGTTTTAGCATTAAAGCTTCAAATTGCTTTATTGGTCATTCTTTCCTTATTTTACTTCTTGGAGTACTCATAATTATTTTTAGGTTTTGCTAATTAAAAGAGAGAAAAAGTTGTTTTTGCTTTGCAATAACTTTTGTTTAATGACTTCTTTGCATGGACATTAACTAACTCAAACACTGAAGCAAAAAGCTCATGGAGTCCAGGTAACTTAATATAAGACTATATCACAAAATTAACTGAACTTGAAGAAAAGACAAAGTTGATCACTTTGGTTGGAGAAAAAAATATATATCAGCAAAAATGCATCTTTTTTTAAAAGGCTAGAACCATTACATGGAATTTTTGCTGAAAGAAGAAAACACTGACTTCATAATTTTGGGATTTAGGGATTAAAAATGAGATTAAGAAGTTAAGTAAAAATATAAGATGATAATTACTCTTTAGAAAGAAGACCAGAAGGCATTTGTAGATTTTTCTTTTCTTTTTTAGTTTCTCTATTTTTTATATTTTTACCTTTGCTCTTGTTTCAGTATATTTTATTATGCTGAATTTTTAAAATAATTATTATGTACATACATACAAACACCATATATTTGTGTGTGTGTGTGTGTGTGTGATTTATCCACATAATATCTTGCTTTGTTTCAATGAATATTGAGAAGAAGTGAACTTTCACATAACCTGATTAATATGTGCTGAAACTAGGTGTGTAATTCTGTCTTAATTCTATGTCTGTTTAAGCACTTATCCATTGAACAAATATAAAAAATACATAGTTGTAAATGAAAAGCAATTATCTTCCTATTTTTTTGCTAATGCAAAATGTTTTCTCTAATGGAAGAAGTTTGATCAGTATTAGCAGTATTAATTTTTATCAGCAGATTGACTAAACAGACAAAATGGCTACATTCTTCAGATTTCAATGGATTTTGATTACCCTCTAAATAATTCCATTTTTAATAGAAGAGAATATTTGTAGGTCAGGGTAGAATTGAGAGTCCTTCATGCTCTCTTGCCTTGAATGTTTGCTTGCAGATATTTTATTACCTGACTAGGTAACACAGGGGTCCCCAACCCTGGTCAATGGACCAGCACCGTGCCACAGCATTCCAGAACCTGGGCCGTGCCCCATCCATGGGATGCAGGCTGCATGCAAAACCACTCCCCTTCTGGTCCGCAGAAAAATCTCTCTCCACTGGTCTCTGGTGCCCGATAGGTTGGGGGCCACTGAGGTAACATCATCAGTGCAGGAGCTAATTAATATTAATAAAGAGTAACCAAACATCTGCAAGCAAACACCCAAGCTCAGAGAGCACTAAGGACATACAATTACATTTTTCTCACAGTTTTTATCACATTTCTTCACAGGAAAGAAAGAGAATGTTTCCCCTAAAACCCAACCAGGACATCTATTTACCATTCCTCGGCTTGCAGTCAGATTTTGCAGAGCTCCAGCACATGCCTCCAAAGTAGCATCTTTTTTGCTCTTTTCCATTAAAGACAGGTAGGTGCGGATGGCATCAGAATGATACAGCCAGCTGGAACCTTTAGGTTTATAGTCCTCTTCAGGAAGCGGTAGATTATATTCATCATACTAAGGATAAACCAGAAGAAAAATCTAAAGCATTCAGATGGTGCAAAAGGCCCACATATTATCATTTTATCTTGCTAATTAAAGAGGGCGCAAAGTATGTCTCAAAATATTTGTGCCCTCATGGCACAAACTTACAAAAGCTTATACAATCGTAACCCTTGGATGAAAAACTGAAGACATATAGATATATTGTCTGAGGGGTATCCATTGTAGTAAGATGCCATTTATACTCTTACAATCACCAGATCTGAGTTTGTTCAGTGGTTCAGATACCAGAGCAAACTTAAAAATAAATAAACATTCAGTAATTCTGATAATTGTCAAAATTCATGTATTTGACAATGTTGTCCCACGAATTGATACGATCTAGTTGAGATAATCAACGCTTGACTAGGTTTCAGTGACTTCTTTAATTTTTTGACATTTTTATATGAATTTTCATGAAATCGAGGACATCTGTGGTGAGATTTCATGAAGGATTGCCAACATTGCATGAAATCTGGGACTCTCATTAAGCTTCAACAATTCATTTCTTAAAAAAAATGAGAAAACAGAGATTTGGGACTTGAACAATTGCTCTGATACCTGCAACTGCTAGTGAAGGGTAGTTTTTTTCCCATTCTAGAGAAGGGATGTAGGATACCTATATTTTCTTTCAAAGAAAGTTGCCTTCATTGGAATATCATCTTCTGCAATCAGTAAACGAAGCAGTTCCATGCCTCACATCTTACCTCTAGCTTTCCTCTGTTGTTGAAACAGCCTGTCAAGCTTTTGTCCGTATGAGTGTTTCTGGCCAAGTGGTTAAGATGGGTGTATTTATTCGGCACTTCAGCATCCAGGCGGTAGGACAAATTATGAAGGATACAGATACAGTTCTCCACAGACTACAAGGGTCAAATAATTAATTATTTAGTATCCCAGTACATTTGCCACTGTTATCTTGTATATACACAGAGGTACATATTAATGTGTTATCTCGGTATAGAGGTCAAACTTTCCGCTAAATTTTAAGTTCTGTTATCCTTACAACTGGTCTCCCAGTGAATTACTTCCCATAAAGATTCCTCCAGAAAGAAGGTGAGAAAAATGTTATAGAAACCACATCGTTCTGGGAATGCTTAAAACAAGAGGGATTTGTAATAATTGTTCACATAAGGACAGATATGGGAAGGTAATGGAAGCAAAGTGATTCTAAGATTATGAAGAAATTAAGTTTGGGAAATAATAAACCATCAAATACATGAAAAAAACAATCAAGCTTAAATATTGATGAGACTATAGTATTGAATGCATTTTAGAGCAAAGCCTAATGATACAAGTGGTTCCTTGACTTATGATCGTAATTGAGCCTGGCAATTATGGTTGTAAAGCAGGTCATCACATGACCAATTTGATTTTTTTTGCTGTGGTTGTTAAATGAACATCATGGTCATAAAGAAAGCACCACAATCATTAAGCAACACTATGATCATTAAGCCAACCCATTGTTCACTCTCGGTAGTTTTGCCAGAAACTGGAAATAAATGCCAATTTCTGGCAAAAAAACATTGCAAATTACTATCACATGACTGGGGAACTCTGTAAAGGTTGCTGAGGCCCAAAATGCAGTCATGTGACCATGGAGATGGCCATCAGAACTTCAGAATGGGTCGTAAATATCCTTTGGAGGAATCCATCATAACTTCAAACAGTCAATGTGACTAGTTGTAAGTGGAGGACTATTCTAAATGTACAATATATGGAATTTGGAATTTGATAATAATTAACATTTCTTTCGTCCTATCTTCATTGTCACAAGACATGATTCTATGCTTCCGTGAATGCAGTCACCACTCTACAAGGCATTTGGAGATAAAGAAAAGTATTTGAAATTGAGCAAATTCCAAAGCTGCAAGAAGAAATCTTCACTGTATCCCAAATAATTTCCTCTTTACATTGTGGCCATGACCATAATAGCTCACAATAGTCTGATGTAGTTTTTACAAGAAGGCTCTAAAGGATATAGTGAGAAAGAATGAAAAAAAAAGCTATTCCATGTTTATATAATCACTGGGATTCACTCCAAGTCTATTTTTTCATACAATGAAGAGTTTCCTCAATTTATAAAGTATACAGAAAGATTTTTTTGCCTTATCATCTGGCTGGTTAGCTGCCACACAGTTCTGGGTATAAGTCATCACAGAGTCAATCAAGCCTGGGTAATTTCTCATAGTTTGACGTCCAGCATCTGCAGAACTCAAGTTCCTACAAGGTTGATTTTATAAAGAAAAAGAAAGAATGATTTGTTCAGTTAAGTTTACATGTGGCATAGACAAAACCATAGAACATCTCAGAAAATCCTTCCTTAAGAGGGAGGAGATCTACATAGTGAATTTGCTTTGAGAATTTGGACTGATTCACAAAGACTCACAAAGATTCACAAAGAATAATCTCAAAGCAATGCCATCTCACATCATCTAGCCTCTGAGAATACCAGCATTTAGCCTGCAAAGACCCCAGCAGTGCCTGAAGATCTCCCCCATAGAAACATCATAAACATTGTGATTCCTGTTTAACAGCAACTATGGATCATTTTTCTCATTCTAGATGCACTTTGAATGTATAAGCTTCATTTTTGTTCTTGCAGTTTTAATGATTTCTGACTTAATATTTTATGCATAAGTGATAAATGTCAGTTTGAAGGGCTTCGTCTGAATTGGTGGATATGGACTTTCTATTATAATCTGATTGGTTAGTAGTTTGATCTGAAACATACATACTAATTTGCAAAGCCAGTGTAGTAAAGAAGAGAGAGAGGTCATGGGTCAATCACCAAGCACGTGACTTTAGGTTATGTGGGTAGAGCTAGGAAAATCTCTACTTAAAAATCCCAGAAAACTGTTTCTTTTCCATATACAAACCTTCCTTAACCTGTAACATTCAAGGTATGTTGGGCTACAGTCCCTATTATCCCCAGTCAGCATCGAAAGCTTGTACGAATCATAACAATCATGGAAATTGAAATCCAACACATCTGGGGACTATCAGATGATATAGACCCGTGGTTCCCACACTTTTTCAGTCCACCGTCCACTTGGTGATGCAAACTCATCCTCAGTGCCCCTCACCTCCACCTCTTATAAATAGCATTATTCGGAATAGCGGTTTGCACGACCCACTAAGGAAGATAGTAACAGTAAAATTCGAAACTGTAACAATTAATTTCACATTCATTCAAAATCCAATTTAAAAAATCTTTTTAGCGAATGTTAATTCAACAAAATTGTTGAACATGATCCAGTGTTAACAGGTTTTCAAAGTCTGGTAGTCATTTACCAAGAACCTTAGTAACTAGTAACTTAGTAAACTCAGTAAAATTTTGTAACTATTTCACTGTTCAGTAAATTCTTAATGTGATGGATGGGCTTGATAAAGTGATACCAGTTTCCCAATATTTGGTTTTAAGTCACTTAGCAGGAGTCTTAAACCACCACATTCAGTAATTTGGAGTCGATTTCTTTGTTTGGAGCAGTGGTCGACAACCTTTTTGACCTCGGGGACCACCAACTTCATAATTTGAAATCCCGAGGCCCACCATATGAATTTTTTAAAAAGGTACATACATTTTTAAAATAATGATCAGAGAACTTACATTTTAGAAAGAAACGGGGGGAGAGAGAGAGATACACACAAAGAATCTCTCTCTCTCTCTCTCTCTCTCTCTCTCTCTCTCTCTCTCTCTCTCTCTCTCTCTCTCTCTCACACACACA
>JANHFO010008560.1:211471-235643 GCA_032468095.1 Pareas carinatus | reverse complement strand
GCTGTGGATCATTTGGGGGCGGAGGAGGAGGAGGAGGAGGAGGAGGAAGAGGAGGAGGAGGATGAGGAGGAGGAGACGACTATAACTATAGTTTATTATAATTCTCTCTGTGTGTCTCTCTCTCTTTCTCTCATCAGTTTCTATAGCTGCCCAACTCAATCAAGTGACTCTAGATGACTTACAATTCTAAAATTATAAAACAATGTAAAAATATTAAAACAATAGAAGCATCCACCAAATAAGTAAGCTGTTTCCTAGTTGAGAGCAGTTTCCTAGACAAGAACCAAATGACCTAAGCCTGAAATCATTAATAGCTAATAATACCTGGGCCCTAAGTAATATTGTACCTTTTTGTTTCTGCATTTGTATAATCTATATCTGTAGGTACACAGCTAGCTACCACCATTCCTTCAAAACATGCCCACGAAGCAAATATATCTAAAACACAGTCATGTTATTCCTGTTTACTACAAATAAGAAAATTATATACACACAGGGGCCAGAACAGTTTTGCAAAATTTTGGGGCAGGTCCTCAAAATCTTTGAAGGAATCAATTGCTCTTGAACTTCAACTGGACATGAAAAAACTAATATAGTGTGTTCTAGATCCACAATAAATACTTTTAGGTAGTTCTAAGCAAAAAATGAACAGGCTTAAAGTATCCTTCTTTGGACACAGATCTCTGGGGAAGGGTTCAATGTTGGTGAAGAGGAAACAGAAGAGAAGACAAACAGCAGAAGGTGAATGGACTCTGTTATAATGATGATGAGTGCACTATTAAAGTCCTGAAAGATCAGAGTAGGAACAGATATTCATGGATAAAATCTATGTGGTTATTAGAAGTCAACAATGACTTGATGGCATGTAATCAATCAAAGGTAAATAGTAAATAGTATTTTTGTTGTTTTCTGAAAAAAAGTCATTTCCCCCTCATATGAGATAATTTTATTCTTGTGGTATTATAAGTACCTGAACTAGACATTGAGCAAATATAGAAAAGCTAAGCAATAAGTGAAAGGGAAGTACTTGGGGAAACAGCATGCCTATGAGCCCTTACTATCTCAAATTCTGACATTTTAGAGCATGACATTTAGAGGCTAGGTAAAGAAAAGTCATTATACAATATATTTTCTTGATTCAGAAGCCCTAATATGATATAGAAGTAAATAAACATCTGTGGAAACAGAGTCCTCTTTCCTAAAAAGTTATGTTTCTCCATGCTGTTTCTAGACCTAACATTTCCTATTCTTCTTGAGCTAGGAATTTGGGCTTTTGTAAATGCTTCTTGTCTGCTTGTTCATACAAAAACTATTCTCTACTATAGTCTACTTTCCATAGATATTTAAGAAGGTTGCTGGTGGTACTATTAGTCACAACAAAATAGTAGCCTTAGGTGATTTTTCCTGGGAAAATCATTCATGGAGAAAAGAACTTGGCTATATCTCCAAGTGTTGATGTTTGTCAACATTCTACATCAACATCAGGGTTGAAGACAAATTGAAACTACTAGTCTAACTATGTTTTGTCCTCTGAATGGGAGCGAAAGTTCTAGTGTTTCTTCTTTTTTTCTTGCTTCAGGCTGAAAAATGTATTAAAGCAATATTTCTATATCATCAACATTATTATATTCTTAATATTTCTATATTACAAATAATATTATTAATTAGCATCTATAATAGAGGTAGGCATGAGTATTCCATTAATATTCCATTAATTTTTGGGCAGACTCCAATAATTTCTTAAGGGTAAGACTCCTCCCGAATGCTCAAGCACTACATCTGAAAACACTCAAAGGGAGGAGTTCCTTCATCACCTCATCGCTAGGATTTAATTGAAGCGTGGGAAGTCAGGGACACCATACATTGCTAGAGGGATGATTGAACAAATAAATTCACATGCACCTGTTAGCCATCTTGTAATGACATATGTGCAAAGATGTTACAATCCATTCTTGAGAATTTTTCCAGAATTCTTTTCTTCTTTTGAAGAATGTCAAAATTCTTCCAATTCAAATCAAATGAAAAATGTAGAAAATAATGCCAACAAAAAATAAAAAGCTCTGTCCGGCACTAAAATCATGCAAATCTATACATTGAAAAAACACAATGCCTTGAAAAATGCTGATTTCATATGTCAATCTGTATCTAAGTTTGATCTATTTTATTACTCTATGCCTTATAGTGCATACATAAATATTGCATTACAATTTATACATAGACTACACAGAAATAATCAGGAGTTGGTCGAGGAAAAAAGGCATCTTTTACCTTAGCAACAAGTTCAAATAAAAATTAATGGCATTTAACCTCCATTTATTTCAATAGTTGGGATTCAAGAATGAGTTGAGCTCATTCTTTAAAATCAAAGAAGCATAGAAACAGTTTATTTGGGGCCAGATTATATACATGTCAACAATATGCTTAAACTCACGTATGCTATTGGTATGTACCAGTAAAGGAAGATTGCTGTGTCTCAGTTTACATTTTGACAGTAAGAAAAGAAATATGCTGAACACAAAATTGCCAGTCTGTAATATGTAAAGTGATTTCAATATGCTGTAATTATGAATTGGTAATCTTTAGCAAAAGTTAGCAATATTATCAAAACATGAGATTAGCTAAAAAGAAGAAAAAAATAAAACCTTTTAAAAAATGTTTGCCTTTGTACTATTTAGCATCATTCCACTTCATTATTTATCCTGATATTTTGTTATAATTACGTAAAATGTTATATTTTATCTCTATTATTAATACATTTTAATTTTATTTCTACCTCTTATCTAACTATAAGAAATGCAAACCCCTCTTTTATTTTCAATATTTTTTATAACTGCCTAAAGAGATACTACTTTGCCACCACAAATGTACACATTTTCATTCCTTTTTACAGTTCTGCAGTTCATACCGACTTAGATTAATGTAGAACCAATTATGAAAATATATTGTATTTTATCTGGTCTCTATATTATATTGTTCTTTTATTGTTTTTCTATATGGAAAGAGAGAGAACAGCTGCTATTTTTAGTATGTATTGAGCATATATTTTTGTGTGAATATTTGTCACATTTTTATTCCTGTTTTTAATAAATTATTGTTGAGTACAAAATTAATGCTTTCTAATGCTTACTAATATGAAATAATTGCAAAATTCAAGTATGGTGAAAAAACATGCTTATTTCATTAATGTAGCTGCTGACAAGAAACATATATAGATAAAATTCTGCTAAAAATGCATGTTAAGTCTATTCAGCTTCTTTCTTATAACTTTGGCCATTGTTTTCAATTTCAACTTACTGTAATTGATAATTAATACTCTATGGTATTACATTTGGAAGCTGTTAAAAGCTATTGTTGTCTATAGTTACTTATCATGAGTTTCATTAGAATTCTACTGGATTGACCATCCAGTTCTAGTAATTTATTGCTCCTCATATGTAAGTTCACTTGATAAGACCCTCTTACGTTGTACAACATATTTTGCGATGTGGAAAATGCTAGCTGAAATCACATAGCTGAAATATTCAATTCAGTTACAATTCTTCTTTCTCAGTCTTTTGATTTTGGTACTTCTTAAGCAAATTTAATTTTGTTTCTTGGAAATGGAAATCTATAGTTATTTTACAAGCCCGGAAGGAGCTGTAATATGAAATACAAAGTAGATAGCTGCATTTTAAGAGAAGTTTTTGTATCCTGACTTCGATTGCGACTATGATAGTTTGAAACAAGACAAAATCTCTTTCATTATTTCATTATGTAAATAAAAATGGGTTATATAGGAAGATTCTGATGAGTTTTAATTTTTGTGTGAAACATGTTTTCAAGACTAATGTCATGATCAAAATGAATTTTTAATATATAGAGAGCATTTTAGGGGAAAGTATATGCAATAGAAAATGTTGATAGAATTTAATGGAAATGTTTGTGTGATTTAAAAATTAGAAAATAAGATGGAAGGAATATATATTTACCATGTTCAGAATGATATGGACTAAATATTGATTAATTCTTTCATTCTTTAACAGTAATAAATATTTTGAGATACTGTTCTTTTTGAGACGTTTGCATTTCAAAATGATGTGCTTGATAGTAATTTAAAAATATAATCTAATCAATCTTTGATCTTCAAGATCTGAAGCATATATTCAGAGGTCATTTTTGTATATGGATTCATTTGTTTGCATTATTGTACAGAAAAAAGAGATTAAAAACAAAGAAAAGGAGTAAGGAAAAATATGACAAATGTATACAAATCAGCTCTATTTTTAAGCACTATATTGAACCTCAACCACATGTAGTTTTAATGCCCGTCTGCCTTTTCATTATGCTAACAGAAGCCTAACAATACCTATTTTCCTATGTATATGTGTGTGTGCGTATACATATATATGTACACACACACACACATACAGATTTTGACAATCAAAATTCCTCTTTCAATAAGTTAAATAATTAAAATTTTGATTGGCAATTTACTGTTCTGAAGTCTGAATACTCTTACCCCACAACTTTCCATTCTCTCTTCCCGCTCCAAAAAATTATCTGCAATTTTCCAACTGAGATAAAATTGTAAATTTATTATCTGATTAAGAGTTAAGATTACAGTTCTTTCCCAACATCTTCCAAATAAAAATATAGTGGAAACTTTACTAAAAAAGTGTTCTTGCTGTGATATCAGATTGAAAATAAGGATTGTACTATAGAGTACGCTCTCTCTCTCTCTCTCTCTGTTTCTCTGTCTCTGTCTCTCCCTCTCTCCCCCCCACTTTCTCCCTTTTTAGTCCTTTTTTAAGAAACCTGAATCCAGATTTGAGGAAATTCTGGAAGTTAGAAAGCCTATCTGTGCAGGTTGGACAGGAACAAGGATCATACTGAAGGATGCACACCCCAAAACAGGTTTCCAGGATCAACAAGGGATCAATGTGCCGAACTTGACAAGCACCCAATATTGGTGATTCATGACACTGGTATATTGCAGTTGTAGGCAGAATAGGTATGAGAATGGGGCTGATTAAATTCTTTTCCACCCTATCCCCCATTCCCTGTTCATTTTCCCATGCATGATTTTCCTCTTTTAACATGATTTTAACAATTTCAGTGGAGCAACCATAGCATTGTTTTAGGTTAAGGAGCCTTCCCTCTGATCTGCTTCTGATTTTAGCTTTCAAAGCCTGTTACTCATTTGCAAAGGAGAGAGCAAGGGAGAGAAGAAGGAAGAGTCTGTGTTGTGTGTTGTTTTGCTATCTGACACAATATTATATTAAAAGGTAAGCTCAGAGATAATCCGACCACCCAAAGTCAAGGCTGACAACATCTGATACTTGATTCTGTCTGCAACCTCTCACTGTTACTCATCTTGAGTAAGCAGATAATAAAAAAATTGACATTCCTAACCAAACCGAGTCACATTTTGGTCCAGTTTGGGATGAATATGTTTTTGGATGAGTGGTAAGATACTGTCACATTGCCATATAAAAGTGCTGGAAAGTTTCACTGAATGTAGAGCTTCTACCAAAAGGAGAATGATATTTCTACTAGGCTTTTTTTTTAACCAAAATATGGAGTTCACATGCAAAAGTAGCATCCATGAAATGAAAAAGCAAAACAGTTTAAGAAACTCTAATCCTCATTCATGCCTTGCTGAATTGCTACTTCCCCATATTTTTATGCTATTTAGCAACTAAACTTTCTTTCTAAACAAATTATTTCTCCTTCAAAAAGAATATTGAAATTTAAAAAAATATCCTGTTCTTAAAATCAACACAACTGGCACAAATTTCTTCTTGCAAAACACTAAATATTATAATCCAGCTCACTAAAAGAACTAGACAGAACTGAAAGCCTACCACAAACTTTGTTTAATCAGAAAATTTTGTTTTATGTTTCAGGAAACACATTATTTAGAGGAATACATTATTCTGAGGAAGCATTATTTGAAGCTATAGCTGCAGAAGACACATTTTGTGTTCAATTCAGGATAGCGGTATTGAGAGATCAGAAACAAATATGTTTTAAAATCAGAACCCTCTATCTGCAAAATGACTTAAAGATTAAATTGTCTTTTAAAAAATGGATGAAATGTTTTGAAACATTCTGAAAATTAAGTGACAAAATGACTAAATATCTTCAAGTCTTGAAAGGCATAAATTCTTAGTTTTCCTTCCAAAAATAAATGTAAATTTCCAAGGTGACCACTCTGACAGGCGGAAAACTCCTAAGTCTGAGTAGGCAGCCAATCTCACATTCAGTCAAATTTTACAATTCCTTATATTATTCAGTTAACAGTCCTGTGGTGTGGAAAATAGTATCTTGTTGGCCTTCCCTAAGGATCACTAACAATCTTTTACGTTAACATTAAGTAGGCTTTTGCTAGGATTTCAATCAACATAATTGCTTGTCATAATTTTGTAGTTTTGATCAGCGGTATGAAAATACTTAAGTATAAGCTCTTCACAGCTTGAGTGATGAAAATCTATATTACCCTATAAATATATATTTGAACCAGGATAATGAATTGCCATAAATACATGTTTTAAAATTTATTTTAAAATTTAAAATTTATATTTTAAATGCATATTTTAAAAAAAAGCCTGAAACCATGAAACCTCATAGCTTCAAATTACAGGAGACAATGTGTTAATGTGCACCAGAATTAGACTTTACATTTCCAAGTCTAAGCATAACTGTCAGAAATCCGGGAAGCAAAGAACAGGTTTTCATGTTTGGTCTATAATTAGAAAGAGGCAGACAGAAAAAAAGAAGAGTACAGACTATTATTAATTGTGTGTTTTCTGGGCAACAAAGCTTTTTCCCTATGGTTTTACAGATTGTGTTGCACGATAATAGGCACAAAACACAAGTTATAAAATAAAATTCCTACATCAATGGAATGTTAAAATAATATTTAGAAGGTAGCCAAAAGAGATAATAGCGTCAAAATCCTTTAATCTGTCAGCAATACATCCACAGACATGCAACCATCCAACTGTTCTGTATACACATACTATTCCCCATGTAAATATGAACAAATTTAAAGTCCAGTTGAAATCACAGTCAGTCTCAGAACCTAGGACTGAAATAAAATTCTGCATTAAAGTTTTTATTAACTGTAATGGAGAATATTAAACTTGAGAATACTTTATTCTTTTCTTGAAGTTGGTAGGACCTAGAAGAGCTTAACCAGTTCAATTGTGCCTATAACTCTCCCATTGGTTTCATTACAGCCAAACTACAATAGTATCACAGAACCTTGATGTTGAAACAGTTAAGAAGATTTTGGTTTTCTCAACTTTCTATTTCAAACAGAAGCATCTGCACTTAGTCATGTTCAGAACTACCCTGCACAGTCCAGATTGAAAACTTTCACTATCAGTAAATTTAACTGGAGCTGCTTCAATCATTAAACTGCAAAGCATGAAGCCAAGTGCTCAAAACTCTTATGTATATGCTTATCCTACCAGACATTGCAAGAGTTTCCTCCAATGTTGATCACACAATTCTGCAGACAAAATCAAAAGCAACTAGTTAAAGTGTTTGAGTAAATTACAATTATCCTAAAATATGCAATGACATTCTACAGACCAAGTTAGCCAAACTTATCACACCCCAGCCAGCATCCCTTGTTATTCATAGTAGCAGTAGATATTTACCTCGGTTGGAGTGACCTGCCGCATTTGATGCTGATGAGAGGGAGGACTTTTGCTTCTGCCGCTTCACGGTCATCATCACCTGTTCCTGGACCCTCTGTTTTCCCGTCCCTCTTGTTTTCAATTTGTGATCTGAAGGCAAAGCTAAAGTTGAATTGGCCTGATCTTGGAAGCACTCATATGCCAGTGCGGTTTTCAGTGGAGAGTGAAGCATGGTTGCAGATGGTGGTGCCAACATGAATGTCACCTGCCTATCCTTTGAAACTTTAAAAAACAAAGCAAGGCAAAAACAGCAAACAGCAGGAAAACAATCTCAGTTGAGTATAGAATCTCAGGGAGCCCGTCTTTCCATACAGTCCTTTGCTGACAGCTGCTCTTTCTCCACACTCTGCTCTCCTGTGAATGATTGAGCAGGCACGCCCTCTGCTAGACTGGATATACAGCCTTCTGTCTATGTCTGCACACACCCATTGCTGTACTCTACTTCCAGAGGAACAGCAGAACAAACTTGCCAAGCTACTGACTTTTGGCTCCTCAGGATAGGGCTGTGTTTTAGCTAAAATACCATCAGTGGTGGCAGGAAGGTAGGAGGCAAAAATAACCACTAAAATCAAATTCATACCCTCTGTTATTTTATCTTTCCCTTGATATTGATTTCCCAAATTGCTAGTTTAAAATATGTCTTTGGCCCTTTAACCAGGGTTGATGCCCTGCATTTTGCCTGCTTTATACCTTCTGAAAAGGGCTTCTGATTAGAAATCAGTTGCTTGGAACACTAACTCATAGCATTATTTTCATCATATTGTTAGCAGAAGGAAAGAAAACCAAAGGAGGATTTATATGAAGCCCAACACAAGCTGCCTATTAATTCTGTGATAGAGATGGTTTTTCTGTCTTTCAAAACAGCCCCCCCCACCCATGTAGGCCTCTCACAAATGTTAGGAAAGCAAGCCAGGTACATCTACCCTTGCTAGTTCTACACAGCTGCCACATGAAAAAACTTCATTCAGGTTAGAGTCCCTGAGCATTATTAAGAAACCTGGAATAGCCAGAATTAGGCAGCACAGCAAGTTGTAGAGGCACCCTACAGCTGATGAGATGTTTAAAACCTATCTGTCAGGAAAAGTAAAAACTGGTGATAGCAGCTTTTACTAGAAGACTGTTACAATAACGAGAGGTGGGGAGGCAGAGGGGGAGAAATGGACTGTTTTAAGGGCTATAACGGAGCATGCCCAGTAGCCACCAATCTGAGTGTGTTTAAAATTGCGGGGTATGAGTTATGGAGAAATCTTGAATATCAGAGAACAATGTGAGACAAGACAAGAAGCCATGCACTTCTTTTATTCCAAATCAAAAAAGCTCCATGAAATATATCAGATATTCCTAATTTCATAATACTGCAGTCCCACAGCAAACTTAAAAATTCATGATCTCAGAAGCTAAGAATTGATGGATTTAGTTCTGTGTATATTGGCAATTGATATCTCTGTAAGCATTTTTCAAAAAACACAAATAACTTTTCTCACTAGTTTCAGCATTTTATCTCATTCCTTTTAATGAACAAAACTAGTTCCCTACTGCTAAGGAGTGGTTTGTTTTATCTCTAAATAGATTTGGAAAAAAACAAGGATGTGTATTCAACTAAAAAAAATCAGATCATGAAACAGGAGATCATAAACCTTCAGAGAAATGTTGATATCTGAGCATCTGCTTTCTATTACAAGCTTTAAATAATACGCACTTAACAGCTTTCCCTTCACATATTACTGTTTGTTGGGACATATATACAAGAAAATATAATTATGTATAAATACTTAAAATATAAAATATAAGAAGAAATATAATTCAGTATTACCAGATTAATGGAACCATACTTTAAAAAGATTAAATGAACAGTTCTGAAAAGTTGCTTTTTGACATTACTAACACGAACAAACTTGTTTTTAAAAAGAGGAAAAGGAAGAACTCTGATTTGATAATGAGGAGCATTTTGCATTTCCCCCAATAATGTGATGATGGTGTAGAAATAGACAGGTTTAAGTGCTATAACTAAGCATGCTCAGTAGTCTCCAAAGCAGATCAGTATGTTATTTTCACTTCACTCATACTCTTTTAATATAATTTTTATTGATGAAATTTTCGCAAGATAAAAGCAATCCATATATTACAAAAGGAACAAAGAAACTAAAGAAGAATAGTGAATAAATGAATGGTGAATAAGTGTTATAAATTCTGTTTATATAGCCCTATAGAAAAAGCAAACTGTACAGTCCACATGGGCCTCTATTGCTTAACTGTAGGGCTATATAAACACAATTTCTAACAATAAGTAAGACAAATAGAAATAGAAAATAAGAAAAGGGAAGAAAAGATTATAAAGATGCTCTAACCGTTTTGACAACAGTTAAAACACATTTATATTTTAACTTTTCCCTCTAAGGGTACATCATAATTTCCTTCTTCCATAAACTACTCTTTCCAATCATCCGAGTTATAAATCACAGTTTTATTTCTTGTTTCAGCAAAAAAAGTTCATAAGGGATTTCCAGTCCCTAATAAAATAGTTAATTTTTCTCTAAGCAAGCAAGTTAAGTTTGCCATCTCTGCTAGCTTCAGCATCGTTACAAAGCATTCCACCATTGTGGATGTATCAAAGTCTTTCCATTTTTGTGCATATGGTAGTTTCATAGCAGAGATCATATATAAAAGTAGTCTTCCATGGCTTTTTTCTAGTTGTCTGTCCATTAATCCCAACAAGAAAAGTCAATCTTAATCTTTAATTATTTTATCCAATATAAATTTGAAATACTCTTATACATTCTGGCAATTTTTTCTGGAGTCATATACCAACAGTGCATCATTTTACAGTAATCCTCTTTTTAGTTACTAAGAAAATGTGAATTTCAGTCAGTTCAAACAAATGTTTTCTCACTGTTCCCACAATACATTGCATCCAGTGTACTTAGCTGATTTTGTCACTTTCACTTGTTTGTCCTACATTTCAAATTTTAGCACGAGTTTTTGCATTTTGCCAATTGCATGTTCATCATCTCTATATAATTCAACTTAAAATTTTGTCTTTTGTTGTTCATTTCCAAAAATCCTGTTATTTACCTTGAATTTTATTCTAGCCATGTATACAAAAACTTCTGAAAAATAAATGCCTCTGAAGTGAATTATATTATATCTTATATTCTCCATCAACTAACATTTTTGATAGTTTATCATTTCTCTTCCCTGCTGTGTTTTTCTTATTAAATGTTACTTGTGTGGAAATCCTTAAATGTACTTTGGGGTACCGTCTGGGTTTATATCTATTTCATAGTGTCAATATGGCATTTCTAACATAGTGATTTTTAAAACATAAGTAACCTTAGCCTTATTATACCATAAAAAACATGCCATCCAAACCTGAGATTGTGCACTTCTAAAATTCTCTAATTTCTCAGCAACACCAACTCTTTTATTCAAGCCAAAAAACTGATTGCAAATTACAGTTTTAAAACAGGCAATCTTGATACTCCTTGTTTCTTTGCATCTTGGAAACCTTCTAACTCTTGCTTTCTTTTCCTGCCATACAAACCTGGGTATATCTTTCTGTCATCATTTAAATGGTTCATCAGTAGTTAAAATAGATATTGTTTGTAACAAAAACATCATTCTAGGCAGGAGATTCATTTTTATAACAGAGATTCTTCCCAAGAATGATAATTATAATTCTTCCATCTTAATATATTCTTCTTAATTTTATCCCGTTTTAACATAATTCTTCTGAAATAACATACATACTTTTTCCTTCTTAAAATAAGTTTATTCCAAACAGTTTCCTTTAGTTTTCCATTTTCATATTTTTATTGACATATTTATCTTTTGGTTGCTAATGTTAAAACCAGCTAATGCACACAAAACTTTTAGTCTTTTCATTAAAATTTTCATCCATTTGCATTTCTTCCAACTGTCTTTTAATTTTTTTCTAGAAATTTGCTTGCTTTAGGACAGAATTCAGCCTCAACCTCTATTGTATAAAAGTGAGGATCACTCCTTCTAATTTATTCCATTGAAATGATATATTTTTCTGTATGAAATGTTGATTTAAGAAACTGTTTTCATTTGTGCAATATTCTAATAAGGATTTGTTTAAAATCTGGGTGAATCTATTTTTTATTCCTTCTCCTGATAAATTTGAAAAGAAAAATACTCTTATTGGAAAAAGAAATCTTAGAAACAAAATTACCCAAAGAAATAAAAACTGGTGGAACAATATAAAGGGTGGAAAGAAAATTCAAGGAACATAGAAGAATATTTAGCAATAGATTGGGACTGATTTAAAGGAAATTTTGATTACTTTAAAACTACAAAAGACTTTTCCCTTTCTTTTACTATTGAATTTTTATGATAAATAACTGGAAAAATAGAATTTTTCTTAGACTTGGAATAGGAAATATATTGAAAAAAGAACATGATATTGCAACAACACTGAAAGATTAAAAATGTTGGAGAAAGTCAATAAGAAAGAATGCTGAGCGCTGAGTGTGCGAAGCTGGCCGACCTCCTTGCGTAGCCTGGGAGCCCCTGCGATGCTGACGCCCACACCCCAGAGCCCGTGTCCCACAACCAGGTAAACATCCTTCTTGTCTGCCTACCTGCTGGCCTGCCTTTTTCCTCCCTGCCTGCCTTCCTGCTCGGACCCGGAAAAACGGCAAAACCTCTGCCCGGGAGTTTTTTGCAGCTCCAGCAGAACAAGCAAATGCTGCTAGCAAGTGAGGGATGAAGGCAAACATTGGCAGCAGCAACATCAACAACACTACTAACAGCACCAATGGCTCCTTGGAAGTATGCACAATTTCGGTCCCACCGACACTCCTGCCGGATCTCTCGCCCACGCCACAGCCCCTACCAGCCACTCCGGCCTGACCACCACCCATACCAGCCTTGTGGGACCCACCATCATCTCTGTCAGCCATTTTGGCCCCACCGCCACCCCCGCCGGCTTTCTCGGCCCTACCACCGCCTCCGCCAGCCATTTCAGTGCTGTTGTTGCCTCTGCCATGGTAACCGGCCATTCTGGCCTGACCAATGCCATACCAGCTTTGTGGGCCCCACCATCATCTCCACCAGCCATTCCGGCCCCACTGCCACCCCTGCTGGCCTTCTCGGCCGCATTGCTGCCCCTGCCAGCCATTCTGGCCTGACCATCGCCCTTGTGGGCCCTGCTGCCTCCTCTGCTGGCCATTTTGGAACCACCACCGCCTCCGCCGGCCATTTCAGCTCTGTCGTTGCCTCCGCCATGGTATCGGCAATAATGACCATCTTGGTCTCCCTAGAGTACAACTTCCACTGGGACTGAACGGCACTCCCCCCTCTTTTTTATATAAGATAATGTGTGTGTATGTGAGTGTTTATACACTCACATATTGAGAGAGAATGAGAAGGCTGGGGATAGTAAATGGAGCCACCTCTGCTGAGTGTGTAAACAGAAGCAGATGGGGGCTCGGATATGCCCCCCATTCTGGTATGAGTGAGATGCCTTGCCAGCCAGTACAGGGAAGTTCATCTTGGGGAGGAGGGGGGCCCCTGGGGGAATGGATAGCTGGAATATTCCGGATGTGACTTGGAGAAGTAGATATGGCGGGAGCCAAGGGGTAGGCCACTCTCGGGGAACTAGGACTCGCTGCCTTAAAGCGATTACTTGTTCCGGCCCTTTTGGTTCTGGTTCACCAGACTCATCCCGCATAGCTGGTGACTCGGGATGTCAGGGCCCTGGCCTCAGACTGGTGTTGTTTATTGCCAGGTTCGTTGTCAACAAGGCCTTCTTGTCTGGGACTTGATCCTGGAAGAGAGGGAGCATCTGGCATGTATACCTGAGATTTGGCTGGGCCAGGAGGGGGGGTTCCCCTCTCAGAGATGTGCCCAGATGGGTTTCAGATACTACATCAGCCACGACTCCAGGGAAGGGGTGGAGGAGTGGCTACTATTGTCCGGAAGAGCTTAGGTCCTTGCAGGATCCCTGCCCCAGAGATTGTTGAGTGTGAATCTCTCTTCCTGAAATTGGACTCAGGGGTTTAGCTTGGCTTGTTGTTGACATACCTGCCTCCTAGCTGCATGACAACAGCCCTGCCTGTGCTACTAGAGGTAATAGCTGGGTTAGCGGTTGAGTTCCCCAGGCTGATGGTACTGGGGGACTTCAACTTAGCATCACTCAGCGAATCCTCAGATGGTGCCCAGGAGTTTATGGTGTCCATGACAACCATAGACCTGACCCAAGTAGTTGAGGGTCTGACACATGAGGGGGGACATATACTTGACTTGGTATTTCTCTCGGGGCAATGGAAATATGATCTAGAATTACGGGGTATAGAGATCTCGCCCTTGTCATGGTCAGATCGTTTCCTGCTGAGACTGGACTTTAAGATGCCATTCCCCCATCACAGGGAGGTGGAGCCGATTAAATGGTTCTGCCCCAGGTGCCTAATGGACCCAGAAGGGTTTTAGAAGAAGCTTGGGGAGATACCTGACTCTCTTGTCCGCAGCCCGGTCGATACTCTAGTGGCTGCCTGGTATAAGGTGGCATCTGGGGCATTGGATTGGATTGCGCCTTTGCGGCCTCTCAATGGCAGCAGATACAATAAAGCTCCTTGATTTACTGAGGAGCTTAGGGAGATGAAGCGTCAGAAGAGACGTCTAGAGCAACGTTGGAGATCCAGTAAATTCAAATCTGACTGAATACTTTTAAGAACCTTTATTAGGACTTATTTGGTGGTGATTCGGACAGCAAAATGTTTATATTTTTCCGCTCTTATTGCATCCACAGAATCTCGCCCAGCCACCTTGTTTAGGGTAACCCACTCCCTCCTTAGTGTTGGGGAAGTGGATGAGCCACTACAAGGTAGAGCTGAGGAATTTGCACAGTTTCTTTCAAATAAAATTGCCCAGATACGGATGAACCTAGACACTGATTGGGCAGTATCGACCAAGATGACAGGGGCAGTCCTATTGTGTGGGAGGAGTTTGAGCCGGTGACTCCTGAGGAAGTGGACAAGGCTGTAGGGGTGATGAGTGCCTCCACTTGTTTACCGGACCCGTGCCCCTCCTGGCTGGTTTCGGCCAGCAGAGAGATGACACGAGGCTGGCTCCAGGAATTAATCAGCTTGGCCTTGAGCAAAGGGTCCTTCCCACAACCCTTAAAGGAAGCGGTAGTAAGGCCCCTCCTCAAGAAGCCCTCCCTTTAAGCAACTTTCATCCAGTCTCCAACCTACCCTTTGTGGAGAAGGTTGTTTTTATTTTTATTTATTTATTTATTTGTTAAAACTTCTATACCGCCCTTCTCCCCGAAGGGACCCAGGGCGGTGTACAGCCATATAAAAGTGGTGATACTTCAGCTCTTGTGGTCATTGGATGAAGCGGATTATCTAAATCCCTTTCAGCCTGGCTTCAGGCCTGGCTACAGCACAGAAACTGTTTTGGTCACACTGATGGATGATCTCTAGTGAGCCCGAGATGGGGGACACTCCTCTATCTTGGTGTTACTCGACCTCTCAGCATTGACTACTGTATTCTTCTGGGACGACTAAGGGAACTGGGATTGGGAGGCACCAGTTCGACCCTTAGGCCCCTCATTTGTGGGGTGCCTCAAGGCTCAGTCCTCTCTCCTCTTCTTTTTAACATCTACATGAAATCGCTGGGGGAGATCATCTGATGATTCGGGGTGAGACACCAGCAATATGCTGATGATACACAACTATATATCTCCACTCTGCATCAATTCAGTAAGCAGTGGATGTGATGTGCCAGTGCCTGGAGGCAGTAAGGGTTTGGATGGGAGTCAACAGGCTTAGGCTTAACCCTGACAAGACCGAGTGGCTGTGGATATTGCCTCCTAAGGACTATACCGACTGTCCATTCTTAGTTCTGGGGGAAGAGAAATTGTCCCCCTAAGAATGGGTTCGCAATTTGGGGATCCTTCTAGACTCACAGCTAAAATTAGATTTCCATTTGACTGCTGTAGCTAGGGGGACTTTTGCACAGGTTCGCCTAGTGCACCAATTGCGACCCTACTTGGATCAGGAGGCACTCTGCACAGTCACTCATGCCCTTATCACCTCATGTTTAGATTACTGTCACATGCTCTACGTGGGGCTACCCTTGAAAAGTGTTTGGAGACTCTTCAAGCAGCTTCTGTAATACTTCTGGAATAATCCCCTTTCTTTTGGTTTCTCCAATGAACCTTTTGTTCCCTTACCAAGTCTTGAAACTTTTCGGGTGATCATCATTCTTTTATTCATAATCTACAAAGAAAATTAAATCAATTATGAAGATGATAGTAAAAGACTTCTCCATTTTTTTCCTCTTTTGCCTTTTCTACTCCCTTAAGGCTTTAGTACAATCCGTGCTTTCATAGTTTTGATGACACTGTCAATTTCATGTTACACTTATCTCATTGTTTTATAAATTCCACCATTGATATCATACAATCAACATTCCAACAAGGTTCTGGTCTACTTCTTTAATTAATTCCAAATAGTACTAAACGCACTTCACTTTCATTTTTCTTAGAAACTAAAATGGAAAGGGAAGAGTTAGATCATCAAGTCTTTTTTTTGTAATTGTTTTTATTACTTTTCCATTAATAACATCAACTGTTTTGATACATACATTACATCCACATAAACCCATCAGACAAACCATACAGAAAAAATAAACTATAGTTAAATATCAATTGTGGTTTCAAGTCACTTGACCATCGTCTTATTTCTGCTTGTCAACATTCAAGACAATTCATCATTTATCTAATGCTTTATGGTCTCTGTACCATGCGAAACCACAGTTCTTCTATCTATTCTTCCCTACCTCGGTCCCTTCTTTAAACGTTCTAATTTTATTTCATCCATCTACTTCTCTTTCCCTTTCTTTTATCTTTCCTTTTTATACATTTTCATGATTGTACATTCTTGTTTATTGTTTTCTCTTGTTTTCTTTTTGGTTATTGCTGCTTCAAGTCCTACTACTTATGTGTTTTAGGTTTCAACCCTTCTTTGGGTGTGTCCCTTGTTTGAATCTTATAGCATAGTAAGTCGTAGAGGCCTTACAAGGCAGCAGTAATGCTTATTCCTTTTTTTGATCTACTTCTTTAATTAATTCCAAACAGCACTAAAAGCACTTCACTTTCATTTTTCTTATAAAATGGAAAGGAAAGAGTTAGGTCACCATGTCTAATCCCCTGCTTAGTATAGGAATTTAAATTAGAGCATAAAAAACAAATGATTGTCCAGTCATTTACTAAACAAGTGCAGTGAAGGGAGCTTAATACTGTCCTCAGATTGCAGCAACTATAAATTCAACTTATTTGGAAATTACTTTCATTCACAGAGTGAAACATTTATCTTTTTAGCCACCATAGTACATTGTTGACTTCTATTCAGCTTGTGATCAATTACAATTCAAATTGCAAATAAGATATCTTCGCATCTTATTTTATTTCTTTTTCCTAAACGCAGAATTTTACAGTTCCCTTATTTTCCACCTTTTTCTTAACTATCAAGATAATTAATAATGCTGATCCTGTTATCTCATACACCTGCAAATTTGATCATATTTTCTCCATTGCTTTCTCTGTGTAATAGATTAAATGAAAATGTTGACAAATATCAGAACTGAACCCAGTTTGATAAGAAACCATTGATAAACATGCTTTGAATATAATATTGAGTATAATTTGGACACCAACTATGCATTGACATAATTATATTGTTTCTAGCCCAAGGTTAACTATCTTGCTAATCACAATATCATGACCTACTTTGTCAGTAAATGAAATCAAATGCATCCCATTTACACATTCTTCCCAATCTACTAAGTAAATTACCTAATCAGAAAGATGAAAGGAACTTACTTTAGCAAGACTTCTCATTAATAAATCTATGCTAGCATACATTAACTTCCACATTGTTTTCAGAGTGATAATTATTATTTTCAAGGTATAGACTGATTCGATATCAATCCCAGGTATTAAGATCAGCCTTTACTTATAATTTCCTGGATCCTCCTTTTTTCCCTTTGAAAACATTCTCACACCTCCACTTCACAATTTTCAGAATTGATCAAATATAAGCCATATTTTTGCTATCTTTTTTCAGCAGTTGATATGTGATTTTTTCCCTTTCAAATGGAACCTATGCAAAAAAGAGGACTTATTACTGTTCTTAACTTTCATTAATGTTCATTCTGAACTTTATTCTTTCTGATATCATCTTTACAATTCCAGACTACCTTACTATACAATTCTTTGGTGATCAGTTCCTTTTTTTGAGATAGGTATATTTTTAAATCATCACTAATATTTGTTCAGTCACATTGATTTATTCCACTTTCTTTCACTGGAATTTTTTTTTCAGTAGAACTTCTCCTCATCTTGAACTTCTTTTCACATTAGTTTCTCTTGCTGTAGAATCCTGTTCATTTTTTTCTCCAATGTATTGAAAATCACTTTTCTGAAATTCAAGAAATATGTTCAACTACACTCAAGTAAAATCAAGAACTTGAGTACTATTTCGTCACTGTCATTCTAGAGTTTCAGCTATTTCTGTAGCCCATCACAGGTGTTGCAGAAATTAAAGTCCAATGTTGTTATTACTTTCCACTTTTTAGAAGATCTGCAGTTTGCTTTTGGGGAGTAAGTTAAATATCTTTTACTTGGTTGAAGAGATGCAAGTAACACAAGTAATCAATAGTGTCTTTATTCATTCCATTTAATTAGTGTGTGTGTGTGTGTGTGTGTGTGTGTGTGATGTGAAAGAGAGATCTATTTAGTCTGTACTTATTTTCAAAAAAACCTCCACAAATTTAAAAGATAAACATAAAGAAATATTTTACAGAAGAAATAACTGCAGCCATTTATAGTTAAGGTTATGTGTCTTTATTTATGAATCTGAAGTTTATTTATGAAATTTATTTATGAGTCTGAAGTTTATTTATGAAGTTTATTTATGAGTCTGTGTCTGTATTATCTGAAGTTCTTTGGAGACGTCATGACCAATTCACAGGATACAACTTAAAACTCCTAGCACATTTCAGGCAAATGATCTTTTGAATAATTTTTGTGAGGTGCAAACCATTTCCTTATCCAGAATGGTTCCAAAGATAATCCCACCTATCTCTAGCATTTATGTTCCACAATATGTCTGTAGAATTCTTTTCTCTCTCATACTCTTTCATGAAACCTGACCTGAGTACTTAAATTTTGAACTTCCTTCCTGTACCTTTGGAATCTACAATGAGATAGCTATTGCTGCTTATCAGATTTCATATCACATTTTGTAATAATTCTCTGTCAGAAACAGAAACACATATTTTGGAGCTAACTGTTAAAGCTTCAGGAATATGTCTAAGTAAGCAAGTTATATTGTAAGTACAAAAGAAGTAATATACCTGCATGTCATAGAGTCTTGTTACTTGCGGGACCACCTATTTCCAATAGCATCTGTAGGGCCAATTTGATCTGGAAGGATTGACATGCTCCGGGTTCCTTCAGTTAAACAATGACATCTAACAGCACCCCAAAAGTGAAGATTCTTCCCTTCCCCAGATGCAAATGGCCCTCGTCCTGATAGTACCTGCAAGGCCCTTAAAGGTGTGGCTCCTTGCCCAGGACTTTGATGAAAATTAGAATAGAATAGAATAGAATAGAATAGAATAGAATAGAATAGAATAGAAATTTTCTTTATATCCTGCCCCTCTCCCGAAGGACCCAGGGCAGCTTACAGGCAGTAAAAACACAGTACAACATATAACTAAAAATCTAATAAAAACATTAAATAATGCCTGATTACAGGGGGAGCAATAAAATGATATCCAGATTAAAAAGTAAAAAACCTATTAAAATAATCTAACCCCATTAGTGCAGGAGGATCAGGGCACGGCTATCCCAAGCCGGCCTGCTGAAACAAGTGGATCTTTAGGGCACGGCGGAAGGTCCGAAGGTCAGGAACCATTTGTATGACAGGGGGGAGATCATTCCAGAGGGGAGATTGCTTGACTGGCGGCACCCTGAGGAGGCCCACTCTGTGGGAGCGTGTGGGTCAGTGGGAGGTATCAATGGGTTGAATGCAGTCCTGCAGATAACTGGGCCCTATGCCATGGAGCGCTTTAAAGGTGGTCACCAACACCTTGAAATGCACCCGAGAGATCACAGGCAGCCAGTGCAGCTAGCGCAGGAGTGGAGTTATGTGGGTATGCCCACTCACCCCAAAAATCCCCCGCGCGGCTGCATTCTGAACTAGCGGGAGTCTCCAGGTGCATTTTAAGGGGAGCCCCATGTAGAGAGCATTGCAATAGTCCAGAAGGGAAGTGATGAGAGCGTGAGTGACTGTTCGTAGGGAGTCCTGATCAAGAAATGGGCGCAACTGACGGATCAGGTGAACCTGATAGAAGGCCCCCCTGGCGACAGCTGCCACAGACTGCCACTTATCCAGGAGTACCCCCAAGTTGCGTGCCATTTCGTGGGGGCCAATATTTCACCCCAATGGTCAGCGATGGTTCAAGCTGGCCATATCAGGATGCCGGTAACCACAGCCACTCAGTCTTGGAGGGGTTGAGCTTCAGATTGTTCTTCCCCATCCAGATCCACACAGCTTCCAGGGTCATTATTTCCACGGCATGGTTAGGGTGGCCCGTGGTGGAAAGTACAGCTGTGTGCCATCAGTGTATTGATGGAATTTCACCCCAAAGCCACGGATGATCTCACTCAGAGGCTTCACATAAATATTGAACAGGAGAGGCGAGAGGACCGACCCCTGCAGCACCCCACAAGTGAGGTGTCGAGAGGTCGACCTCTGCCCCCCTGTCAATACTGACTGCAACCGGTCAGAGAGGTAGGAGCGGAACCACTGATGGATGATTCTGCTTATTCCCAACCCCTCCAACCATGGTCGATGGTATCAAAAGCCGCTGAGAGATCTAATAGGACCAGGATAAAGGAACAACCCCTATCTCTGGCCCGCCAGAGATCATCAACTAATGCGACCAATGAGTTTCAGTGCTGTACCCAGGCCGGAAATCGGACTGGCGCGGATCTAGATAGACCGTTTCCTCCAGATGCCTGTGGAGCTGATACGCAACCACACTCTCTACAACCTTCGCCAAAAAGGGAAGATTGGAGACCGGACGATAATTTCCTAAATCAGCTGGGTCCTGTGAGGGCTTCTTGAAGAGGGGTCTGACCACTGCTTCCTTTAAGGAGAGTGGCAAGAAATCCTCGTTCAATGAAGTCCCCACAACAGCCTGAAGCCAGCCTCGTGTGACTTCCCGGGAGGCCAGCACCAGCCAGGAGGAGCACTGGTCCAATAAACATGTGGTCGGGGTTCAGCTGTCCTAGGATCCTGTCCAGATCCTCGGGAGTCACAGCTTTAAGCTCAGCCCAGGTGACACTCTCAAAACTAGCCTCCGCCCCCCCATCTGAACTAGTCCAATCTGAGTCCAAGCCGCTCCGAATCCTATCGATGTTCTCCTGCAGATAGCAGCTGAAATCCTCCGCCCGACCAAGCGGGTCCACCCGACTCTCCCTTTGCAGGAGGGAACGGGTGACCCGAAAGAGGGCGGCGGGACGACTATCCGCAGAAGCAATAAGGGCAGCAAAGTAGGTATTCTTAGCCGCCCTGATCGCACCCAGGTAGGACCTAGTATATGCCCCAACCTGGGTGTGATCGGATTGGGAGCGGCTTGCCCTCCAGATGCTCTCTAGGCCTCTTCTCCAGCGCTTCATCACCCTCAGCTCCTCAGTATACCAAGGAGCCTGGGTGACTCGATGCCGAGTCAGAGGTCGCAGAGGCACAACCCGATCTAAGGCCCCAGTGGCCTCCCTATACCAGGAGGCCGCGAGATCCTCGACCGAGTTGTGGGACAGGCTCTCTGGAAAAAGCCCAAGCTTCATCCGGAACCTATCTGGGTCCATCAGGCGCCTGGCAAAATCAATGAACTTTGACAATGGACTATTGTGCAGGTTACTTTGATGAGGGGAATTAAGAATAGTTGACACAGAGCTTTTTTAAAAAAACAATCAATTAAGGACTGCATCATTTTAGTCAAAATCTGTTTTTCTTCCTTCTCTCTGTAATCTGGGTTGTTGTTAGCTCAAAGCAGGAGGAAGCCAGGAGGCAGTGAATAAGATAGGGAAGATATTTTCTGGGCATTTTATCAAAAGGGTTTTTGCAAGTTAATACAGTACAAATCAATTGTCACGTACGTGTTTCCATACAGAAGGTAGAAGTTAATAAAAGTAGTCAAATAAATCAAAGAAGGAAAACAAAAAGAAAAACAGAAAACATCTAGCAGGGTTGAAATAAATCAGTATTTGACAAGTCAATTAACCTTTAAAGATAAAATAAAATGCAAAAACAAAAAGTGATAGAAAAAAGGCCCAGCTTGCTTACAATGACGATCACTGGTCAGATGGGTAACAGGCCCGACTCTCCAAGTTCCTCCCTCACTAAGGAGTTGCAATCTTCAAGATTCCCTCTCCTAGGTGAGTCTGCAGCTGTCCAAGAGTCATCTTGGACCATTCCTAGTTGCCCTCATCAAACCCAGGGGGCAAGGCTGCCAAAAAAACAACTCTGGCAGTGTTATGTAGCAGATTGTGGGTAAGACAAAAAGCCTTTCACCCTCCAGCAGCCATTAGGAGAGGACTCACCAACAAGGTAGTTGTTAAGTGAGTTGTATTCCATTTTATGACATTTTTGCCACAATTGTTAAGTGAATCATTGCAGCTGTTAATCGAATCATTCAGTTGTTAAGTGAATCTGGCTTCCCCCATTAACTTTGCTTGCCGAAAGCTGGCTAGGAAGGTTACAAATGGTAATCACATGACCACATTCATTTTTGCCTCCCCATCCTATTATAATCATGATTGCCAAAATTAATTCCCATTCCTGTCACCTCCAGCTGTTCTTAACATTAAAACAAGCTCTTCCCTGCTGGAAGTTCAGCAGTATATCTTCCTTTCATTACATGGACGGAATACAACCACAGATGACTAGCATTAGTACCACCATAATACAAGCTTGCTAGAAAGTGCATTTCATTGAAAATGTTATTTTGCCCCAAGCCAAACACTAATCAGAGACAGGACATAGAAACAGAGAAGACACATCATCTGTTTATTGCATCAAGAGAAATACAGCTGGTACAGTCACATCTCTCTTTAACAAATTGTTTAAATCTAAGGAGGCTGAGTTATTTGATGAGTAGGCAGTTACATAAAACCATTAAAGAAATACATAAAGATCAGACCAGGCTCTTGACTCTTGACCACTTTGCTACTGATTTCTTGATATTTAAATAAAATATCTGCATTTCTTAAATGATTCCAAAACATTACATATGGAGACATTGTCAATGGCTCTCTGTTAAAGTTTGCTTAATCTTAATACAATAAAATGCATTTGATGAATAATTGCTTCAGCGAGATTTGTTTTATAGCCACAGTACCTCAAGTTCAATGTGTAGCTTTTTGTCAGCCTTGACATTTCCATAATAACCAAATGTTTGAGGAGTTCAGAGAAAACCTTTATCACTTTTGAGGGCACAAAAATAAAATCTGATATATAGTTGGAAACTTTAAAGCCAAACCATATCTTAACATGGAAAACAGGTCTCTCAGCTAAGGCACACAGATGCTAATGAGTTAAATATCACTCTAAATTCTCTCAATCAGTTTTTTTGGGGGGAAGGGAATCCATTGGTTTTGGAAAGATGAAATGCCAAGTTGATCACCTCCTATTCTCAAAAAACTTTGTCAAGAAAGACTGTTGATACTGTGAACTGATTATCTGGTTACTATACCAGAATTAGCACAATATGGAATTACATAAAAAACCTTTCTACTTCTACTAAGACTCATTAAAACAGATTAAATTATGAAACAAAATCTTCACAAAATGTGTGTGACAGAATTCTGAGAAGATAAAAATGCAAGCACGCTATCCTTAAACCCACATTACAACTATAAAGTGCTCCAAAGCTTTGGGATATATATTAAATCCTAACTTTATGAAATAAAAACAAACAATAAAGAGAGATTACATAGTTTATAAAGTCTTTTAAAAACGGATTCCTCTGAAAAGCAACTAGTAAAAGGTTGCTGCATGAGAAATAGTCTTTCATGCACTTAAAATGTCATTTTAGAAAATATATTTGTTGGTAGGAGATTATCTGCTGTAGGAAGCGGCTCGCCTGTAAAAGCGGTGAAGCGATACTCCTTATGAAGGTCCTTTTTCAACTCAGCAAGCTCCTCCTCAAAATGTTCAATCTGTGGTGGCAAAGATTAAGATATGAATAAATAACCCACGTACAACACCTAATGATCAAATTAGCATAGCATGACCATTTTATTTTCAGTTGTGCCTCAAACAATAATATGTAGTTGCAAACTTGGATAAATAAACCTGGCTCTCTGTCATGGCTCTCCAGGACCGCATTCTGCCAGCCAACACCTCCCACCGACCGGTGCGCTCCCACAGAGAGGGCCTCCTCAGGGTGCC
>JANHFO010008560.1:191688-203633 GCA_032468095.1 Pareas carinatus | reverse complement strand
GCTGATTTCTGTAAACCACTTAGAGAGGGCTATAAAGCACTGTGAAATGGTATATAAGTCTAACTGCTATTGCTATTGCTATTCATTTAACAACCGTGTGACTAACTTAACAACTGCTGTGATTCACTTAACCACTGTATGTCAAGAAAGGTCATAAAATGGGGCAAAATTCACTTAACAAATGTCTCACAGCAGCAGAAATTTGGGCTCAATTGTGGTTGTAAGTCGAGCATTACCTGTACTCTGCTATCTTTAACAATAGTGTTAATCAGGAAGGGGGACTATCAGAAAGACATTCTCAAACATGCTGAGAATAGGATACAAAAACAGATGCCTACTTTGCAGGTAAAGAAAATTTGCAAGCTGTATCTTGAGGAAATTCCTTTTTCTAAAACTTAAGCTCCAGAATTCTGCCTCTCTGATGCTAGCGTTGCTGCTTGGTACAAGTCTTTCCTTTTATTTTTATCTTTAGAACACGGGCAAAATTCATAAAGTGATTTCAGCCAAACAAAATAACATTGCAAAGAACAGAAGAAGAAAAACTAACTGCTTATATTGTTAATCTGCCCTGCCTTTCTAAAGCAAAACAGAACCCTGATTTACACATTGGGAAATAACATCCCTTCATTGTTTTCAAAGTTGGGAATAGTTAAAATAATAATGTGCAGGCCCTTCCTTGTCTCTCAAAGATATACCAACCATCGTAGTACCAACAATTGCCCATGCACATTTATGTATACATTTGCTTTATTACCTGTCTCTGAATGTTTCATTACCATCACAACCCTGTGACTTTCCACATGCAGGGAATAGAGTATCACAGTGGCCCACAACCTTTGGACACCAGGGACTGGTTCTGTGGAGAAAGGTTTTATCCTGGACCGGAAGGGGTGTGTTTCTGCATGCTCCCTGCATTCTGTAAATGGGGCTTGGCTTGTTTGTGAGGCATGCTGTGGCCCAGTGCCAGTCCATGAACTGGGGATTGGGGACACCTGGTGTATCAGACTGATTGGCTTGCTTTTTTGCATCAGTGGTGCAGCCCAAGCTTCAACCCTTACTGATCAGCATTTAAAGTTCTTGAATAACATTCAAGTATTGTACCATTCTATCTTATTCCTATTTTTCACATGTGACATGCTTCTTTGAAGATGTCCAGTTAGCATCCAGTCAGAGACTCTCTCTCTCTCTGTCTCTCTCTCTCATCAAATATGATCTCCATATCTTAAAAATGACCCACAAATAATTTAAAAAGCTATCATAAATAATAAAGCACTGATGTGCATCAAAAACATTATAGGACAAACACAGTCTGTTAAAATAAGAATAATTTTGAGAGTTTTTTGGGCATCTGAGGATAGGAACTAATCATACTTCCAGAGGAGTGTGTTCCCTACAACAGGAGTTAACATCAAGTCCTTTCTTGTTTTTCTTCCTTCTTGCTTACTTTCATTCTCTCTCTTCCCTTTTTCTTCTCATTCTTTTCTTTATCTCGAGCTTCATCTTTATCTCCTTCTTATTCTCTTTCTCTTACCCTCTATCTTTCTTCTGTTTTTTCCTTATTTCTCTTCACCTTCCCTTTTCCAACTTTACTTTTCTTTTTCTCTGGCTTTTCCATAATCCTGTCCTTAATCCTTTCTACCTTTGCATCTTTTGGGGATTAAGTTTTTCCTTTCCCCATTTTTGGGAATAGTACTTCCTTTTCTCTACTTCTTTGTTCCTCGTGAGCTTTATAACATTTCTTTTCTTATTCTATTCCTTCTAGTATTTAAATTTGATACTTGTTTTATTTCCCACATTTTATTTTTCAATTTCATTTCCCACATTTCTTTCTGACGAGTTTTTTCCTTGAGCACTGCATAATTTCTTCCATTTGTTTTATAATTTGTTCATACAGTTGATTGTTTCTCTTCCTGTACTACGTCCATTTTGTCCCAATTTTCCTCTCTTTTTATATTTGTCAGATGCCAATTTACCATTTTAGAACCCAAACTTTAATTTTTCAGATTTCTTTATAATATATTTATAGTCCTCAAGTTGGTTTCAATGCAATGTTTCCAGGTTTGCTTATAATCCTCAATATTGGTCTCGATGTAATGTTTCTCTAGTTTTCATCTAAATTCAATCCAGTTCCTGTCCGATTTTATTCCAATCTGCAGCACTCACAATTTCAAATTTATTTTCTTTAAACCCCTCCTTTTGCTTTTTTGCTCTTTTTTTAGATTTGTCCCAAATTGTGCCTTTTCTCGACTCCAACTCCTTCTTTAAATAGATTTTTCCCTCAAAGTACTGATTCGCCACTTTAAACATTCTTACAGAGTCATTTTTCTTCTTTAAGCTCACCTCTCCAAAATTTATATAGTAGGGTAGTACCTTTTTTTTCCTTTCTTTTTAGACTGGTAGCTCTTTTTTCCATAGATGTTACTATCATGGCATTCCAGTCTTTCCCTTAATGGTGCCACCAACATGGATGCTGCTTCTTCCGATGGGGAAAGGGAAATGTAACAGTTTCATATGTGCTGGCCACGCCTTGCACATGTCCCTGTTCAGCTTCCTTCTTCAGACACCCCTCCAATGCATCCTTAGGCACTTGCATGCCCCCAATTCGGGAGAAGCAAGACTTCAGCGACCGGAGCCCCATCATCTTGTCTTTGCTGGGAAAAGCCAGAACCGGAAGTCCGAGCTAACATCAAGTCCAATGGTGGGGAGGATGTGGATCTTCCCCACCCTCAGTACAGGTACCAAATGTACATTACTGTGCTGGGCAAGGTGTTCTCTGGCGTTTCTTGATGCCACACCATGCATGGTAATTTGAATTCATTTGTGGTCCTAACCTAGCCTCCTGCAGTTGTGACTTCTGGGTATGATAACTAGGAATTCTTATCCAAAACATATGGAATCAAATGATTCTGAGAGATACTCCTTTACCCTAAGAAAAAGACACACTCGAGACCATTGTAAAGTAAAATGGTTTGAAAACTGCTGATGCCATCAAAATTAAAGTCATGTGTATACTATATGAAGTAAAGTGTGTGCGTCTTATGGGGCGAATACTTCAAAAAAGAGTGCACGTTGGAGAATAACCACGAAGAAGCGCCAGATTCGAAGTTGCCTGCCCACGCTAACTCTGCTCCTCTGATGGAGCGTCCGCTCGTCAGATTTTCAAGATGGTAAGCCCCGCTTGGCATCTGTGCTCCATGGCCTTGGGTGCTTGTGGAGCGGGATAGTGCGGAAGGAATTGGGCCCTTTTACACCAAAGACGATCGAGGATCTGTTTAGCCCTAAACAGAGTCTTAAACCCGTGGGTGTGCTGAACATGGGCACGAGGCTGACTTGCCCGCTTCCCTGGGAATCAGATTCCATGGAAGCTTTCCCATAGTATGGCTGCAGTGGGAGGGGAAGCAGGGGAGAGTTTTGCTCTACTGAGCAATGCCTTTGAACATGCCCGCTGCTTCTGCTGCCTCCGCGAGGCAAAATCTGTCTGTCTCTCTCCCAGACCTCCCCCATTTTCTTGTCGAATGGTTTGGGTTGAGCTGAGTTGAGCGCTTTTGAAAATTTGGAGGCTATACCACCGACTGGCACAGTGGGGCTGAAGCGGAAACGTGGGTTATCCCCCCACAAAAAAACTCATGAAGGGGAAGAAGGTGAAACTTAGGAATCATTCGGCTTCAGAGCTGCCATGGGAAGCCCATCTTAAGGCGCACATGATAGCCCGGGAGATTGTGGCAGGAAGCGACTCAGTTGGCAAAACCCATACAGGGGGGAGAAAGGAGATCAACTGATCCCCTTTCCCTTGCCTTTCCGCTTCTGGCGGGAACCACGATTCTCTGGCCATCTGGCCACAAAACTGGGGACTTTTGAACTGCAGCTTTCCGCAAAGCAACAACCTACAGCTTGGGAACTTGAGGGAGCCGTGCTCGCCTCTTCTCACAGGCTCCTCAAAACGTCTTGGAAGAAAAAGCCCTCAGAGAGTCAAAGCTCTCTTTCCTCACCGGGGTCCCTGCACTGGCTCGGAGGCATCCCAAGCAAGCCCCCTCCCGCCTCCAACACCTCACCCTCTGCCCCGACTGGCTTGGATCAGAAGTGTGGGGCACACACGCATACTCGTGGCAGGTGGTGCGTGGAGGGCCTGCCCCATCTGGTGAAAGAGAGGCACTTGTTTTGGAGAAGCGCACATTCCTAGGTGCGTCTTATGATCAGGTACGTATTATGGAGCAAAAAATACGGTAGTTTGTATAGATTTATTAGGAATCTCCTTACTTCCTAGTACAAAGCACTTCACTCTTGAATAAAGAAAGCTTTTCCTCTGATTGAGCAATTCAGCTTTGCTATGAAATCTTAGTGGCTTTCCGGCATTATTAGATAAATTATACAGAATTAGCTCTGTAGACATTGCTACATCTGTGCTGGCTTGTCGTATTCTGCCCTTCTGTACTCGTATCTTAGGAGTCTCTGCTTGTATGGGCTTGGTTCACCTTGTCATGCATCCAACAATAGCAAAAGTTGTCACACTGAGCAACAAGAGGAACTAATCGTAATACATTTTATGGCCTTTCTCCTCTTGCAATTATATAATATCTTTTTTCTATCATTCTGTCATGACACTGCCTTTGTCTCCTTCTCAGCCCATGAAGTGAGACAGACTTTAGTGGTATCTGGATTTCTCCTCTTTCTCTGTCATGGTGCAAGGGTAGCCTCAAGGTGTATAAAATCTGACATTGGAAGGAAGTTAGATGATCACAGTGACTTGAAAGAAAAGCAGGAGAGGCAGGAGAGAGAGATTGGCAATGGGCACAGCAAATCTCTGCTCACGCCAGGAAGAGTGGAAACTAATGACCCTCTCGTCATCATGTAGCTCACCCAGGGAACTTGGAAGCACCTAAGGACAGGAAAATGAAACATAGAAGCAAATGTGGAATTTTTATCACAAGTCAGTTAAGTAACATGTCAAAGTGGTATACAAAAATGCTAAAGCATGGTTATTTATTATTTATAAAATGTATAGGCCACTCACATTACCTCATGATAATTCAGGGTGGCTTACAATAATAAAAATAAAACTATAAATTAAAAATATAAATTAGTATATACAAGTTGATAAGTTGATGGTTAGCTGTTTATATGCCTTTTGTATTATGCCATGCTCTTAACAAAAGGTGGGGGTCTTATCCACAAATGTTGCCTGAAAGAAGGAAATGTCATTTTATACATTTAATTTTTTCCTCATCTGCATCTATTCTGCTTTATGTTTGTTTCATTGTGATTTTAAGCTGATGGTTTTTTTCATTGTACATTATTGGATGGTGCTATCAATAGCTTAGCTCAGGGTTTTCCAATCTTGACAACTTTAAGACGAGTAGACTTCAACTTCAAGAATTCTCCAGTCAGCCTTAAAGTTGCCAAGATTGGAAAACCCTGGCTTAGCTTATATAATAAACTATAATAACCTTTATTATAAATAAACAAAATAGGATATATATGATAGTCAATTTACGAGATGGAAATCCAATTTGGTGTAGTAGTTAAGGTATCAGACTAGAAATTGGGAGAACGGGAGTTCTAGTCCTGCCTTAGGCACAAAGTCAGCTGGATGAACTTGGGCCAGTCAATCTCTCTCAGCCCTAGGAAGGAGACAATGACAAGCCACTTCTGAAAAACCTTGTCAAGAAAACTGCAGGTAATTGTCTGGAATTTAACAAGATTGGACAAAATTAAAAAATAAATACATGATTTATTATTAACCATTTTCACTATATTCTTATACGTATTGTTGTGATCCCTCCTCTGACAGTAATTGTCCAGAATCAATGGACATATATAATCACTTAATTAGATCGGTATAATAATCAGGGAGTGAAAGAAAACAATATTAGCATTGTTGCCATTAGTATCAATGATGTCAAAAGGAGCTCAGGTGTGCCCTGATATTGTGACATTGTAATGCAAATAACGCACTTACATCCTGATGCAAGCACAGAATTGGCATCATGATACATGAGATGTCACTTCCCCTCCTCTTCTGGATAACCATGAATATTAAGAAAGGAAGAAACAGAAGCATCATCAAAAAACTTAACTGAAAACAAAGATTACCAAAGGGATGTCTGGTCTGGTTCCGTTCTTGGCATGGGACCAGGTTATTTGAGGGACCTTCTCCTCCCAATTTCATCTGCCTATGCTGCCAGATCCAGCAGAGAGGGCATGCTCTGTGTTCCATAGCCTGTGGAGCTAATTTGTGGAGCCTGAGGAGGTGGGCCTTTTCTTCTATAGTGCCTGCACTGTGGAATACTCTCTCCTCCCTTCCCCCCTCCTACTCCCCAAGGTGAGGTGTTACTCAATCATATTATCACTCAAGACCTGGTTATCCCAGCATGCCTGGGGACCCCAAGTGACCTGTGAACTTATGAGATGGTTCTGCTATTTTTAGCATCCCTCTGTCTATTATTCATGGATTTAGTTTGGTTTTTATATTTCTTAACTGTATTTTTATGTGTATTTATTCCTTATTTATTATAGTATTTATTAACTGTTTTTGACTTGGTCGTATGCCACTCAGAGTTATTTGTTTGTGAGATGGGCAGCTACATAAATTGGTTAAATAAATAAATAAAACTGGTTTTTGCTATGTTTGTTTCTTAACCCTACCACATATTTGACAATATTTGAGTCAATGTTCTTGAGAAGCACCCAACCTGGCAGGGAGGAGGGCTCAAGCATGGAATCAGTCTGGAGTCCAAAATGACTAGGACAAACTCCCGCCCCCAAGCTCCTTGGAGCCTTATCTATTTATTCCCCCCAAAATACTGCCATCTGAGGACACAGAACACAATAAAGTAGTTAGCTTGAGCTTTGTACATGAGTCTGATTGTTCGCACCTGACAAAAGCTACTTTGTCTGTAACCTGCACAATTCAGATGACTCTGTTGAAGGAGTGTTCTACTTTCCAGGAGAGTATAAATTGAGAATAAAATAATAGTCCTTTTCATAGCTTGTAAAACATAGCATGACAGTATTCATTGCTATTTTGGATAGAATCATTAAAACAATTAAGAGTTTCTATTTTTTCTTTCAAAAAGTGAGATTGCATATTAAATATGCCTACATTTTATGTTTAGTTGTTATCTAAAATTATAACCATGGAATGGTTTCAATAATATTTCAATAGCATTTTGATTTTATAATTAGAAAAACGCAAGGCTCTCGAGTGTCCCTTAAAGTAGACTTGAGAAAGACCAAGTAGCTGGTCTAAACATTACTCTTGATTAGGGTACCACCCTTTTCAAGATATTGACATGTTCACATTCTTCTTTAAGTAGATGTGGCAATATGTATCGTTAATGAGGATCTTGCGCCATTCCTGGAATGCAGTCACTCGGAACTCACATCCCTCTGTCATAAACCAAACAGCAGGATCTGTGATTTCTCTGGGAGTGGAAAATCTTTTGGTCAATGAGTAATTAAGAATTGCTCTTTTTCTTAATATGTTGGTATAAGTGAGAGACCAAAACACTTAAGTAATGGTTTTTGAAATAGAGAAAGAAAAGATTGTATCAGCCTATGTTCTTTGATGGACATATGAAAATGATAGGTGACTCTAGGACGTACAAAATGACAATAGCAACCTTCTAATCACCATAACATGAAATTATACGAAATGTATCTTGAGATTCATTTAGACTGGGGTTTCCCAATCTTGGCCAGCGATGCTGGTTGAGGAATTCTGGGAGTTGAAGTCCACCCACCTTAAAATGGCCAAGATTGGGAAACCTTGACTGGTGACCCAATGCAAGAATGCACTAATACAGCATCTCCAATAGAAAAGGTTATAAAAGTTTCAAACATATAACTTAAAGAATAGGCCCGAATAAGAAGGTTCCAGGAAAATTTTGCAGAAGACATTTTCCATGTGAAGCCTTAAATTAATTTTATTTTTGGTTTTTTTATTGAATTTGTTGCATTGACCCACAAAGAGCACCACATATTGTAATTATTTACCATTAGCTGCAAGATGCCAAACATGCCAAAGACTGTACTCACCAGAAGCTGAGGAAAGGAGTACGCAGAGTTGCACCTTACTAAGATGAGGAAAAGGAACTTTAAGTGGCTTAGATACCCCACCCTGCCCTGCCTGGTCCTTGCTGAGTGAGACATTTTAGCAAGTTCCCTTCAGTAGCATGAAATAAATACAGAGAAAAGCATACTGTGTCAGCAATCTGTCTTGGTTCCTTAATTTCTGTTCCACAATTAAGTGGATCCAAATTAAATGAAGAGCTTGCTAAAGAGCAAACTAGAGTTACCATAATGTTTAAACAAAACAAATAAACAGCTCATTGAATTATAATAATAATTTGACCGTTGTTGTGTCTATCAAGGTTTCATACAAAACTTCATTCAGGGAATAAATACTAAATAGCACTTTTAGATATTTAGGAGCAAATGTGGCATGGCACTGATCATATTCCAGGATAAATGTAAGCAATGATGAGAAGGGAAGTTTAACTCATTTTTGACCCATCCAATTAGTTCTTCTTTAAGGGAGCTATCTGAAGTTCAAAGTTCCCAATGGTAGCAGTGGAATTTTTTGTTGAAAAAGAAACCAGAACTTTAAACAGATGATTTGGGGGGCAGGGACTATTGTAGCGTGGAACAAATAGGCAGAGACACTGGGTAACTCAGAACGCTTTATTTCCAGAACACACAGTAAAACGCCAGCAGTGGCAGAAGCCCCTGCTGCTTGGATTTATACTTGGTGCACCGAGCGCGCTTTAGCCAATCAACTTTCAGAGCACTTAAATTCCCGGTTCGGACAATCCTCGCGGGCGGGGGATTTGAACCGGCTCGGCTCCTGGCTGTCTGGGAGGCCCGGATCCTACAGGGACATAGGGTGCTAATCCCCACCCTACTTACTTTAGGCTATGGTTAACATACAAAGCCATGTACATCAACTTTGAACTTTGAACTTTATTTAAAATTTCTATAAGGCCCTTCTCCCCGAAGGGACTCAGGGCTATGTACACACAAATACAAATACAAACATCAATTAAAAACTCAGTTAAAAATATAAATTACTAAGTGGCTGGATTTTTACTAAAAAGATTGAATATAAAATCAATTTAAAATGAACAAAAATTTTAAAAACTTAAGAGTGGGGAGGTGTGACTAGGCCAAACCAGCCTGAATGAAGAGGTGAGTTTTTATGGCATGGCGGAAAGCACGGAGGTCTGATATTATTCGTATCTCTGGGGGAAGGTCATTCTAGAGTGTGGGTGCTGCCACAGAGAAGGCTCTTCCCCTGGGGGTCGCCAGCCGACATTGTCTGGCCGACGGCACCCCGAGGAGGCTCTCTCTGTGGGAGCGTACTGGTCAGTGTGAGGTATTTGCCGGTAGAATGCGGTCCTGTAAATCAATATTCTTAACTAATATATTGTTTGGGTGTTGCAGCTTTAGCATCAGTCAGTGAAACTCATTTTGCAGTTGTCTGTTCCCAGAGAAACCAAGGAGGGAGATTACGGGGAAAGTAGCACTACCAATCAGATACGATGATGTATGATGGTGCATTCAGGATAGAACGTGACACATGGCAGAAAAACATAGAGCAGTGTTTCTCAACCATGGCAGCTTGAAGATGTGTGAAGTTCAGTTCCCTTGCTGGCTAGGGAATTCTGGGAGAAGAAATGGACACATCTTCATGCTGCCCCAGTTGAGAAACGTTGATTGAGAGAGACAGGCCACTGGCACATAAACTAGTCAGTAAGGCATAAGCACAGAATGATATGGAGTGATTTAACACTTTATTTCAGTAAAGAAGCTTGTACAGTGGAGCAGAGCAGAAATACATTTTGCAAGCGTGTGGGGGATATGCTTAAAATGTGACACCAATTCTAGACAAATGACTTAACATTCCATTTCTACCACTGGTCAATCTCAGCTACTTGAGACATGGTACTTAATTCTCAGACCTTTCTTTGTACTAGTATCCCAAGCCAAGGTAATGATAGCCTGAGAGAGGTGAGGAGAAGAAGAAGAACAAGGCAGGGTTTTAAATAATGAGAGCCAACACCCAACGTCTGAACTGGAACACTGGCATGAGTGGCAGGAACAGGAGCTGTTCTATTTGAAAGCAGCTGGGGAAACTCCCTCCATTCGTTTAGTCTCTGGAGGACTAGAAATACACCAGCACTCAAATTTGGATGGGCGGCAGCTACCATTGTTCTTAGAATTCTGCTGAGGATTCTCCACCCATCATGAAGTTTCTATCAGTGAAAACTGTTTTGCTTCTTCTCCCATGGCCTCTTTGAGCATGTCCTGATTTAAGGTGAATGTTCTCACGTGGCTGCCATGGGAGTCTTATGTTGCAACTGGGTGTAATTAACTGTTTGCAAAGTATTGAGGAATGGCCAGATGAAAGGGCGTTTGAGTCTGTGAGATCAAAGACAGGAAGCAGAGCAGAGTCAGAAGGGAGCTGTACTTGAGCAGGCTTTCTCTAGTCCAACAGTAGCATTGCATAGACAGAAGTCACAGCATTGATTGATATTCTTTGGGTGGAGAATTAATTAGAACAAATAGGAAGTTTAATTTCAGAAGTGGGATGGGGCTGCTCCCTAAATTTCTTGATACTCATTTGAGTCTCAAAGGGAACTATTTACCAATTCTACATTAAACTAAATATTTCCACTTCCAATGTTGGAAAATCTCATTTACTTGAAAGATAAAAATATGTTTCTTAGGCTAATACTTCATATCTCCAATTACCCAAGTCTCTGGCAATGGATAATAATAAAACTCATAAAAGAGGCTTATTAATTAAAAAGCTTTAAAGCTTTCAGCAATTAAAAGTTTTGAAAAATCTAATAAAGTGATCAGTCTGCACACCCAGGCAAGAAATCTAGCGATTTGTGGCAGCAACCATGAAGCTTCTGTTTCAAGGTGTCCCATAAAAACTACAAGTTGTATAGAAGAAAGCATTCTCAGTGGTAACCTGGAGCCAAACCATACAAGTCCTTCGGGAGAGGGGCGGTATAAAAGTTTGAATAATAAATAATAAATAAATAATAAATAAATAAAGGCTTTCAAGGTCATAATGAACACTATATATCTCGTATGAAAATATACTGTCTGTTTGAATCATGGAATGTGCGAGCTGGATTATAGCTTGAAATGATCTAGTCTAGTGGTGGCGAACCTATGGCACAGCGGGCATGCAAAACCCTCTCTGCTGGTACATGAGCCAAGTTGCCCCGGCATCGCCCAAGAGCTGAGCATATTCAGAAAGAGAATAGTGGTCCCAGGTGATGACATCACGGGATCATGTGCATGCTCAGAAAGAGAGTAGCAGTGCTGGGTGATGATGTCACAAGCCATGGCTCATTAGCCTCGATTCTTCCAGGAACTCTGTGTCTAAAAGATTCACCATCACTGATCTAGTCCAACCCCCTGTTAAGTACATGAACCCGTTGCTACATCATCTCTAAGAGATGGTCAACTAGTCTCTGTATAAATGTCTCTAATGGAGGAGAATCTATTGTTTTCCACGGTAGGCTGCTTTATCATTCAACAGCCATTATTGTTATTGTTATTGTTGTTGCTGTTGCTGTTGCTGTTGCTGCTGTTGTTGTTGTTGTTATGGTTCATCGCACAGTCTGCCAGATTTTAAGACTGAATTTGGCATTTTTGTCTATCTATCGGGTCCTTACCAAGGACCTGGGATAGGCAGATGTAGATGTTGGTGGTGTTACAGTTGCAGTCGCAGAATGGAAGCTGTTCCCAGCAAAGCTGCCTTTTGTAACTGACTGATGGCCTATTTGTCAATGCCGATGGTGTTCAAATGGTGCTCCAGTTATTTTGGAATTGCACCTAAGGCGCCTATGACTGTTGGGACTACCCTTGCTCGCTTTTGCCAGAGTCGTTCTATTTCTATTTGTAGGTCTTTGTATTTTGTGATCTTCTCC
>JANHFO010008560.1:131581-150313 GCA_032468095.1 Pareas carinatus | reverse complement strand
AACCCCCTTTGGCCAGGGACCTGGGTGGAAGATCTGGGTGGGCCGCAAGGGGTCTGCTCAGTCAACAGGAGTGCCTGTAGTTTGGCCAGCGCCCAAAGATCGACTGGCGCAGTGTCCGGAGGCCCAGAGATTGATCCACGGGGCGCTGGGAGATCAACCCATGGGGTACCTGGAGGCACGCAGAACAATCCTCACAGCAGCAAGGCCCATAGCTTGGCCAAGCTGGCATGCAAGTGAGGAGGAGGGAGTGGAGCCAGAGTGGTATGTCTCTCTCTTTCTCTCTCTCTCTCTGTATGTGTGTGTGTGCGTCTCTCTCTCTCTGTGTGTCTTTGTCTTTCTCTCTCTCTCTCTCTCTCTGTGTGTATGTGTGTGTCATTCTGTCTCTTTCTGTCTGCCTTTGTCTCTCATTCTTTCTTTCTCTCACTCTGTCGCTCATTCTCTATCTCTTTCTTTCATTCTCTCGTTCTCTCTCATTCTCTCTTTTGATCTCTGTTTGTTATAATTTTTGTTATTATTAAATAAGCTTTTTAAATTTGGTAATATTAAATAGGCACCTTTTATATATTAATAAAATGGAAGTTCTCTAAACATTATTTTACAAATGTATGTACCTTTTTAAAAAAATCATATTGGTGGGCCTTGGGATTTAAAATTATGAGTTTGGTGATCCCCGAGGTCAAAAAGGTTGGCGACCACTGGTTTACATACCATACACTCTGCCTGTATATAATAAATTGATATATATTGACAATAAAGTTCATTGATTTCAAGTCATAGTTTTACATATTCTCCATAAGATACAAGAGTACTATCCTAAAAATCCGCTGTTGACATTCACCAGGATCTGTATTCCTACTTTTAATCATACAGTACACAAATAAATACTACTATTCATAATAGTAATATTTAGCAACTTAAGAAAAACTTCCAGATTTTTTTCCTTCAACAGATTTGGAATTATCTCGGAAATGTTCCATATTTTGGTTTGAGAAGGTGACTGCACACGGCCACACTTGGTGTATTTCATCAGCTAAGCCAGGTTGAGTGTTTGAATAAGACATCTTAATGGGACTCAAGAAATGTAGAATATCCTGGGAAATTGGAGAAAAGCTTCCCAGAAAAAGATAATGGAAAAATACCCCTCCTATTGACAAGCAAATGCATATATAAGAACAAGCTTAACTTGGACTAAAAGATGTCCTCCAGTTGAGCTTTTTTTCTGATAATTGCATCCATGTATGCAGTTTTACTTATAGTTATAGAAGTAATTTAACATTGCCTCGGACTTTCAGTGGACAGTGCGGCGGCGAGGCAGCAGACTTGGGAAGTTCCCAGGTCAAACTGCCTGAAAGCTGGTAGACCGGTTCGGTTTCATGCCTGAAGCCGAACCTAAAGCTGCCCTGGAGAGACATCAAAGGGAGGAGATGTGCCACAGCTCTGGGGGAGATGGCTACCACTCTGGGACTGAGAAGGAACTTCTCAAAGGTTCTGCCATGCTGAATTGCAATTTTCATAGTGTTTAGTCGCAGATGAGCCTGAAGCAAAAATGAAAGTGGCTTGGAAACAAGCCGCAAAAAAGCCAGCAATCAACATCTAGCCATCTGGGTTGAATTTTTTAAAATCCTAAATGGAACTTAAACTTTGGAACTCTATTGGTTAATCAAAATATTTACTTAAGTAATTATTGATGTAATTTAAAAAACTGTTATGTTAAGGAAATGAATATTGATATAAGAATACTTCAAACGAATGGAATGTAAATCTTTGAATTTTACTACTAAATCAAGATATCAGTTTAAGTGAATATTGATATAATTAAAAAAAAACTGTTATGTCAAGGTTGTAAAGATTGAGAAATTTGAGGATGTGTTATAAAATAGTAGGATGTTTAAAATTGAACTTTGATATGAAAAGGCTTAAAATGAATTTAAATGTTGATGAAAAAATGATAAATTTGTTATATTGTAGTGATATGGAATTGATAAATGCGTTGCTATGTACTGATTTTTATAGGATGTTCTATAAGATTGGGAGTTATTTGAAGGTTTCTGATGTTTAAAATGGATTCAAATATGAAAGATAAAGATAAAATGAATGCAGTTTTTAATTCTAGAACTTAACTAGCAAATCAGGATAGGAACTTAAATGACCACTGTTATAATAGAATGATATGTTAAGGAGGTAAAATTGAGATTTTTGAGGATGTTATATAAATATATTATTTAAATGATTTAAGATGTTAAAAATCATTAGTTTTTTATTCTTGTAGCGATTTACCTAGAATGTTTTATAAAATATGAAATTATTTGAAAGTTTTAGAAAAATGGATTTAAAAGTTGTACAGATGGTTAGATAAGAGACGGAAGAAGGTGTGAAATAAACATTAGTGAATTTGATAATTACTAATGAAAGGAATTTGAAATGTATGCCCAGCGGACTGATGTTGATGGAAACATATAAGCACAATGTTTTTTTATTTTTGTTTTAAAATGAATAAAAAAATTATACCACAAAAAAGAAGTAATTTAACATTGCCTCCTTCAAGAACACTTCTAGATGGACCAATGCCAGTCAAGGTTCCCAGATGAGATAAGATTAGTTAGGTGTTGACACCTCTTAAGGCACTTGAAACTTTTTATGTTTACCAAATCATCCCACTGGAAAACAGAAACAGGCAGTGGAAGGAAACAGCTATCAATTTTACTGTAATGAGGGTCCACTAACAAAGGCCCATCTTTATTTTCCCTAATTTGGAATAGATACATAAAGGTACTGGAGTTTTTGGTACCATCTAGATTACTGTCATTTAAAATAATGCCTACAAAAAACACAGAACCAAATTCTTGCATGTTACTTTGGGTCATCTTTTTTCTCTTCTCCATAAGGCTTATGTAGGACTACATTTAAACCCTCCAGAACTTTTAGAGCAGGGGTTCCTCAACCCCCGGTCTGTGGACTGCCACCGGTCTGCAGCATGCCAGCAACTGGTCTACGCAAACAAGCCAAGCTCCATTAATGGGATGCATGCAGCACACAAAACCACACCCCCTCCGGTCCCTGGTGCCCAAAAGGTTGGGGGCCACAGTTTTAGAGCATAATATCAAGTGATGAGATTTTCATAGGAAACGTCAGCAAACCCAAGCTAATATGTGTTCAAAATCTAACTCTGTTAAAGAAATTGTATCTTCAGGCTTCATGGTTTGGTACAATTTACAAATATTCTGAGCAGAAATATTCTTGGGTAAAATGCATTTCAGAGGAGTCCAGGAGGACAGTTTTTCACACAATTTGGTGCAACATCAACATCATCATCATGCATATCCATTGTGTCCACATTTTGTGACTTTTTGTCACTCAGCTTTAAAATTTTCTTGGAGCAAACTGTATCTTGTTAGAGAAACACAAACATTTTAAAGAAAGGTCTGAAGGATAATTTTGCCTTGTCTTGTTCATTTTTCATTCTTAAGTTTTGTTTTTATTTCTATGATAAATTCTGTATATCTATGATAAATTCAACTGTACTTAACAAGAAAAACTAACTTGAAATTATAATATTATAAATATAAATAATGCATTTTTCATTTGTATAGATGATCCAAATAAAAATGTGCTGAAATTGTAAAGGCACTGATAGGAATAAATCAATAGCAGAACTGACAAACTTTCCTCCAAATAGAAACCAGTGAAGGAAAATGCACAAAAATATTGACACTTGGCCTCAAAGAGTAACTTTAAAAGATTAAATAGAATGTTTATACACATTTACTGATTCTCTCTTGTGGGTATCACAGCCTTTGAATGAGTGATGCATGGTACTAAGCAAATAGCATAAAGTGTGGGGACAGGATACCATGTGAAATTAGTTGCAATAGTACTTGCATCAAATTAAGATGAAGAGTGAAAGCTAAATCTAGTTAGATATGAAGCATGAGATGAGAGTTTGTACAAAAATGAAAAAATATGATTAATCACGAGAAATTGGAGTTACAAAAATTTAAAGAAACCAGAAATAGATTTTAAAAGACAACTCTTCAAAAAACGAATGGAAGTGATTATGGAAAAATCTATTTCTATGTTTGCCTTCCCTCACTGAACTGAAAAATTCATACATAATAAAAAAATGAGAACGGGGGGTGCTTTCTATCATCACTTTTTGGGAAGAATATAAATGTTTTTATAAATAATTATTTACACAAAAAGCAAGACACTATTAACATTCTTATTAATGGTAGGCAGATTAGTAACAATGAAATACTGGAAATATCTAAAAAGGGCACTAAAGTAAAAAAATGATGTGACAGACGTCTGTCTGGATGGAAAAGTGAATATATAATTTCTGCTTAGTTGGTGAAAATACAGATTTTTTTCTGTAATATGATTTTTCAAGTACTTTAGTGATGAAAATAGTAATCAATGACCTTACGAGAATAAGAAAGCTATAAATGTGAAGTGAATATACTGTATGTATGTAAATTTTAAAAATGGGATTGCTTTGCAAGATGTTAAAAATGATTAAATTTGAATTTGTGAGGTGCATAAAATAACAAAAGAAAAACACACAAACACACATGATTAAAACAGAAAAGTCAGTAAGGAATTTATGAATATTACTGTCCCAGAAATTCTTCTGCACATGATTCAAGATTCCTTTACAAAAGACTTCACGTATCCACAAAAGAAAGTTTTGTGCCTTCACCTTCTTTCAATTCCCCAGTCAAGCAAGCCTTTACAGCTGCTTCACTGTCCAGTTTGCAGATCAGAACAGGAATGGATCCATGACTCCAAGAAACTATATTTATGGCAGTTTGTAGTTTCAAGGACACTCCTCCAGTAGTGTCATGTGGTAGTGCAGATGTGAGGACAGTCGGCTCCATAGTTCTTTCAGGACCAATGACAATGGAATTCACCAGCTTAGCACCTGTTCCAAAATAAACAAAGGATTTGTATTGCAACATACAAAGGCCAATCTTAAAATATAAGAGCACCATGTCATGGAAACACCTAATTTAATTTTGAAAGTTTACATGAAGTCATTTCCACTGATAGATTTCAAAGAGAAACAAAGTTAGCATAATGCTTAAGATAAATGGTCCTCTTTGTCAAATTACATATTATTCCACCTTATACTTTGAAATATGAATTTCATTCACCAAGACATATGTGCAGCTATTAGTTATGCTTAGTGTAAAGGTTAAATGTTGAACTGAGATTGGAGAAACATAAGATGAAATTCCTATTCAATCACAAGGATCACTAAATGACTTGGAGTCAATCTCAACGTACCTCATAAGGCTATTGATATGAGAATACAATAGGTGCCACCTTGAGCATCCAAAAGAAAAGAAGGATATAAACATAATAGCTGCAAATATGATCCAAGATAAATAAAATTTACATAATCAAAGAAACTGTCAAATCCGGTTGATAACATACTACCAGTATATTATACTGTATATGATCCCTGATTAGTTGGACTATGTGGATGAATAGTTGAACTTTATTAGCCAGGTTTCAGACTTGAACATGGATTGAAACTACATTGATCACCCCTCTTTGGAATGGAGCTAACAAGTTCTTCTGATCCTAATTAGACCTTTTGTCGCATTCACTTCCAATCCCAGCAGTCCCAGAATGTATGACTGTGTTAAATATAGTAAAACGGTGCAACCATGTCCTGTCCCCCATCCTGTTTGTGTTGGAGGCACTGTTTAAGGCACTAGCCGGTGATAGCACCATTGCTCTGGAAGCACCCATGGGGGCTCCTTTCATGACCCCATCAAGAAACAGGAGGGAATAACAGGGGCTCACCCCACCATACAGCAGCATTCAGGTCTCGAATGTGAGCTTGCTAACCTACAACCCAGCATCTAACCATGTGGGCCACCACGCTCCTATCACTATCTGTAACTATCTCCTTAACCGAAGGATGCATTTTGTGTGACTATAGTGCAAGTTCAAGAAAAAATATGTTTTTTTAAGGAACTTATGGCAGATAATTATATATTTACTTTACCGATTTAGGCCTTTGGTCATAAATCACTTCTTAGCCTTTTGACCAAAATCAATTGTACTAAGCAGTACACTAAACACTTCCATGCCAAATCTGAAGCACCCTTTCCATTCTAGATCTGAATAGCCGTGCATCTCTAGTTCATCTCTACCAAATCCTGGAACATAAAGCATACCTGCTCATTTTGCTTACTACCCTTGAATCTGCAAGATTATTTATAATGCATAATTGTACATACGGTAACAGCAGAAATGTGAATTGTTATATATGTGATTTTAATATTTATTTTTTTCAAAATAGTAATGTAAGACTATAATCTTACAATTCTTTTCAAACCCATATCTTAGATAAAGCATGAGCAAACCCTAAGCTATATCTGAAACATAAATAAACTTCAAAATGTTTCATGCCAATTTTGATATTACTTATTATTCTTCTAGTATCGACAACTTCAGCCTTCTTGCTCTGTACCTGGAGTATCAGGTGGACAGTTGTAAATTCCATTCACATCTGTGAGAAACACAACTCGTCTAGGAGAGAATGCCTTAGCTAGAACCTGTAATAGGAAAAATGAAACAAAAACTGCTTAATTCTAAGTCAAATCTGCCAGCTTTCAAATTCTTTTGTGACTGAAAAGCATCAGCTCTCTAAATCTTCTTAGAATGATCTTTCACAAACGAATATATATTAACACGAGATGCCAGCGAAGGCACTGAAAGTCACATCATCCTGGAAATGCGAGTAACAATTTGAGGGAGACCATAGAATCTTTTGTACCCAAGGCTGCACCCTATTTGAGATTGTGATATTTTTCACACAAAATTGCTATATATTTTATTCTCCAGATGTGACATGGAAGAATACTTACCCTTTTCAATCAAAATATAATGGGACTACTATTATCTGCACATGGTTGGATAGCATTAAGGGTCTTAATTTGAATACTGCTCTGCATTTCTTACACTGGTATATATTTAACCCAATTAAAAACATGACCATACCTGTATTTCTATTTTAATCAACCTCAATTTAAATCAACTTTGGACTGCAAACAACTTAAACTTGGTAATATTCATTAAAAAGGGGAGGGGGAAACAATCTGAAATAATAAGGTATATCTGCAGCATATGAATTTAAAAAGTAGAGCTCAAATGTCTTGTATATCCCCTAATGAATTTACAAGTCCAGTCTTTCTCATATCTCACCTCAATAATTGTATCTCCTGATAAGATGCAACAGTGTTGTTCCAAGTCCAGGGCACAATCCCCATGTATTACAGGGACATAACCTGCATCTACAACATCCTTCACAGCATCAATACCAGCCTCAATGACATCCTTGTTTTTTGTTTTCCAGGTTCCAAAAGGCTGGAGAGAAATAGCAAACAAACAATTCTGTTACTGTTATTAATCAGAAGGAACTACTATTTCTGAAATAAGAATGATTAAGATCTTGAAAATCAAGGCATTTTTAAGTTTGTTTGTTTATTTGTTTGTTTGTTTGTTTTCAAGATTTATATACCGCCCTTCTCCCGCAGGATTCAGGGCGGCGAACAGCCGAATAAAACAACAGCAATATACAATTAAAACCATTTAAAAGAATTAAACAATTGGGCCATTATTAAATTATTAAAGATTGAAATTTACAAATTTAAAACTGTTTTAAAACCCCAAACCAAATAATCCCAATAAGATACATTCCAATAAAACAATTCCAATAAAAGGGCAAACTCAGGACAACCCGGCCTGAATCAAAAGGTGGGTTTTAAAGCCACGGCGAAACACTCAGAGGTCCGGGATCTAATTTCCTTCTGGTGTATTCTATATTCAGGAAATGCCTTTGCCTCTTCACATGGATATATTAGTAGCATTTCTTAAACTGTATTTGCCAGATACAGTGGCAACCTTAAAGGCAACTATTAGATATGCTGATATTATCTAAAAAGTATTTAAATTGGTTTTGCAAAGTAAAATGCAGGTAAGAAACTGCCATCAAGACCCAGATTGGTGAACTGGTTAAGGTACCAGGGAGGCTGCATTCTAGTTCTGCCTGACGCACAAAAGCCAGTTGGGTGACATTGGCCAGTCCTTTTTCTTGCAGCTCTAGGAAGGAGACAACGGCAAACCACTTTCAAAATCTTGCCAAGAAAACTGCACAGATTTGCCCAGTCAATTGCCTGGAGTCAACATTGATGCAAAGGCAACAACAAAAACAATCATAATTTGTGAATATATGATGCATTTCCATAAGCAATAAACTTCAGCAATTAAAGGGATTAAAAGTTGAGGTTTTTACAGCGTAAATAAATTTTTCAAAAAATACTTTCAAGGCAGATTCTCAGTTTTTTACCTTCATACTTAAACAGTAATGAGCTTAATAATATCTAACCTAGGCAAATAATCAAAATCTACCTCCTTCCAAAAAGACAAACAAAAATTATTGGGCCCTTACCGAAATCCCCACTGCTGGAACTCCAACACTAACCAGCTGTTCTGTCACCAAATGGTTCAACTGTAAGTAAGTAAGTAAGTAAGTAAGTACATACATACACACACACACACACACACACACACACAAGAGTGATTCTGAACATCCTGAAGTTTTCTTGTCTCGATTTCCTCTTAAATTTTATTAGTTCAATAATATTACTCCTAAACAATGAAAGGGAGATCCAGGATGGGAGCAAAAAACAGCCAGATAATTAGATAAGCCATGGACATTTTTACAGATACTGCATAGCGAACATCTTAAGCATCAGATAATCTAATTTTGCAGAATTATTTTTAAGTGTTCTCAAGAATGGAGATACAATAAACCATCCTAAAAACCATGTAAAGCATATATTGTGGATGTGTTGATAACGTGAGAGGATGCTTGTTTTTCAATAGAAGATCATAGCACCAATCAGTGGCACTGTGCTATTTACAGCATCGCATTTTGCAAGCAAATACCTCCCTCCGACCGGTACACTCCCACAGAGAGGGCCTCCTCAGGGTGCTGTCGGCCAGACAATGTCGGCTGTCGGCCCCCAGGGGGAGAGCCTTCTCTGTGGCTGCTCCCACCCTCTGGAACGATCTCCCCCCAGAGATTCGCATTATCTCAGACCTCCGTGCTTTCCACCGTGCCATAAAAGCCTATCTCTTTACCCAGGCCAGTTTGGCGTAATCATACCTCTTCCCGGCTTAAATATGTTATTAATTTTAAATATTTTAAATTTTAAATCTGGTTTTAAATTGGTTTTATATTGCGGTCTTTTTAAATTCGGCCCCAGAATTTATGTTATTTTTAATTATCTCTTAAAATGTATTTGTATGTCTTAAGTGTTTTTAAATGGCTGTACACCGCCCTGGGTCCCTTCAGGGAGAAGGGCAGTATACAAATTTAAATAAATAAATAAAATTCAGAGTTGGTCTGATATGGCTTCCAAATTCAATTTTCCTGTCATCTGTTCCAATTTGCTAGTTGGTAATGTGATTTATAATGGAACGGACCAGAGTAGACACTTCATGACTCTCCTTAAGTCACAGGTGTCTGCGAGCATCTTCACTATCTTTCAGAACCATTTATTTTGAGAGCTAGGGTGTACCTCATGACCTTAGTATCTGAGGTTAGAAATTGTGAATGTATGATTTTAGCCTTCCTTCTGGCTTTCTTTCTTTTCCTATGAATCTGTGAGTAAGGAAAAGAATGTCTCCGGTATGGCTTCTAGAAGTGAAAGAACTGACTCCCTATAAGACAAAGGTTGTGTATAATTCTGCTTTTTAAAAAAGCATCACTGGCTAGCCAGTTCCCATGCAAATCTTATGCTCTCTGTGTACCACCTGAATTGCGATACTGGGCATCAAAAATTAAATTGCCCCTCTCTCACAATTTTAACATGTCCAGATATAGTCTCATCTGGCTCTCCTCCTGCCATCCTATTGGTAGAATAAAGGAAGATGGTGGATTTGGTTCCTCTGAGAGAATGAAAGTTGGTATCTCTCTTTTTATAGCCTCCATCCTGGACCTGGTTACTGGAGAACTGCCCAATACAAGTGTTCAGAATTCTAACTGGTCAATGAAGTACTCTTTAGTGGCATTCCTTCTTGCTGACATGAGGCAGCCTTTCAGGCAGCCTTTGGGTTGCAACAGTAGTCCAGTCCATTGAAGTGGACTGCCACTTTCTCCCATGCTGTATTATGTTAAGTTATTGCTCATTTCCCATGTTATGCTGTTTCTGGAGACCTGGGTGGGCTGTTCCTTCCCCAGTCTCCTTAGTCAATCTTCCAGCTAAGCCATATGGCTCTTGCAAATGCAGTCTTTCTACATCAGTGGGATCACAGCTATCCGGAGGTCCTTTATAATGGTGGAGGATCACTGGTCTTCTTCTCTTCTCTTCACTTCTCTTCTCTTCTCTTCTCTTCTCTTCTCTTCTCTTCTCTTCTCTTCTCTATTATTCTCAGCTTCCAAGATGGACCCTGCTTTCTCTAAAGGATACGTACAAGATGAGACAATGGTTTCCTCCATGGGTAGGAAGAAGCCTTAAACAATCTCTATAACTAGAAGAGGGAAACTTAACTCTCTTCTGTCAGCTACCTTCCCAGTGGCACTTTTGCAATAAAGTTATAACGCTTTCTGTCTGCTAGTTGTGAATCAGAAATTAAGGTATGATTCATGAAACTATCGCACGGAATACCCTGCTTCTTATGTTCCTTGTTTCTTGAATTGGTGGGAAATGGGGGAGTGGAGGACCTCCAGGACCTCTTTATTACTTTACCATGGGGGAAAAAAACCTAACTATAAAGAGAAAATCTGTTCTGAGGTAAAGCAAGTAGCAATCAGCATGTATACCAAGTGCAGACGTGTGTTTTAAGACACATATTTTGCATTGATTTCATATATCTGTGAAACTATATATCATTTAAACATTTCCACATGCTCTCAATTCATCCATCTGTCAGACTTCAGTGCATCTCATATAAGGAACCCAGTAAGGACTACAGCACAACTCAGGAATGAACATGTGATCTGAGAACATTTGCAAGACACTCAATGATGTTGTTGCATACTGCTTGTTGGATACCTTGGTGACAGAAAGTCTGGTCAAACACAGCCCTTGTCTCAAATTGTCACTTGCAGTTGATCTTCCTGATGTTCCCAAGGCAACACCATATTCTCTTGCTTGAAAATGTCCAAAGGACCTGAAGTGGCAAAAGAGAGTGATTTATATCTGAAAAATATGTTTGGTGTTTAAAAAAGCTGTTTAAAAAGCATTTGCCCACTGTTCTTCTCACCCAAAGACAAATGCTATACTGTAAACTAATGAAGGGCAGGTTTGTACTAGTTGCTTATGATTTCTTTTATTTGCTTTGCTATAACTGCAAAGTATTAATTAGTAGTGCCTCAATTCACATGACTCGCTACTTGTAGAATCTGGCTGTTATCGTGCTGAAAAAGGAAATGGGCTGAAGACTACATTTCTCTATTTTCAGCTACTATTTTTCAAAACAGCATAAATAGAAAGCTCTTAAACTATCATATAGAATCATTTTATCTGTTACAAATCTGCTATCAAAAACCCTAATCTGATCACCAGACAAACTCTTTGTTCAAAATCTTCAAGTCTTCACTAATATCTTCCTCCTCAAAGAAAGCTATCTTTTCCCACTGAAAGTGGGAAAGGGGAAATTTTCTGGAAGATGCCTTTGAGATGAGAGGGCTATTTTCCAACCACATCTGATGTCATGCTGTTACAACAGCTACAGCAAACAAACAAACAAATCAGCAAAGCATACTTTGTGTCTGGTATGTCACATCTATTTTAGCCCAAAGAATGAATGAATACCTAACTGCTTAAGTTATAAAGTACATCACAATATGAGGCATAGCATGAGGTTTATTTGCTTTTTACAATAAAAGCCAAGAATTTCCAAAATGGGAGAAGAGGGATTATAACCAGAACAAACACATCCACCAAGCACAATCCTGGGACCCAGCAATCTCTCTTTGCCTTTTTCACTGAGAAGTTTGTATGCGCTGCTAAATATCCAGAGCTCTCCTGTTCTGTGTGCCTTTTCAATAGTTAAATTTAAAGTGCGATTGTTTTAATTTTATTTATTGTTTTAATTAAGTGTTGTATGCTGCCCAGACTCACATACACACACACACACACACACACACACACACATACATACATACTTTGAAAAGCAGCAGGAATCGTGAGGAGAGTAAGCATGTACCCATTTTTTCATAGTATGGAGTGAGTTTCTCAACAGTTGCTTCTGAAGATCTATTCTCCTTCTCTCACTTTCTTTTGGTTTTCCCAGGGTAACAGAATTAGATCAGTATTGTATTCCTCCCATTTCTATTTCTCCTTTGAACTTTCCATGCATCTTATCTTCATCCATTACTCTTGATTTAAAAACTACTAGTGAGCAGCACATGCCCAATCATACATCAATCATGCTGATTTCAATGAATGCTTACTCTGGAATAAACTCACGGATATCAAAGAATCCTGCCTGAGATTTTGGAAAATCTGGCACCCCTCTGAGTAATTAATACTGGATTAAATCAGGCTGACAATTGATGGGTGCTGCTTTCATGACAGCCTTGGGGGGATTTTTGAAACACAATCATCTGTTCAGGGTCAGGCTGATTGGAAATTTACAAAACTGTCAAGCATTCATACCACTGCATGACTTCTGTGTACAGCTAAGTGAAGCAGATGTAAATTCCAAAACAGATTATTGCATAAATATGATAGAAGTCAAACCAGCTAAAAGAAGCCGGTAAACTAAATCCATGTAATAATCTACCTTTGCTTCACTTTCAGACAAGCACAAGAGATAATTTAAAAAATGGGAAATGGAGGTATACCAGATATAGCTTTTACATTTATCACCATGGAATTTACAAACTGGAGTTAGAGAAAAGGAATGTAACTTTTACAAATATAAAATGACTATATCTTAAATGGACTGCTGTATATTCTCAAGTTTTTTTATCTTGCTGTTATTTCTTTTGAGGCTATGAATAGGTAATGTATGTCTTCTCAACCTGCTATCCAGTTAATTATTGATGGAGGATTCTGAAATCCTTATTTTCTTTTTGTATTAATGGTTGTTTTTAGTGGACTGGGAACTTTAAATCGGATTATGGTTCTTGAAAGGACATATGGTTATGCTATTATTCCTGATTAACATATGTGTGCATGTGTCACAGTATACAGCAAACAATTATTAACAAAATCCTTATTTATTATTTATTTATTTGTTTAGACTTATATACCGCCCTTCTCCCGAAGGACTCAGAAAAGGAACATTTTGAATTTGTTTTAGGAATAATTGTCTGCATGAAATAAAAAGCACCATGTCTTAGGTTCAGGAATGGAACAAATTCTGGCAATCCAGATATGTTTGAGGGGAAAAAAACACTTCATACTTTTTTTTCTATTCAGAAAGAAATTTTATTCCAAAGTTCCATGGCATCATCATTCAAAAGACAAGCATTCAGTAAATTAACATTTAAGTTCTGAATATCAGTCAGAAATGAGAAAAACAAACCAAAAATTCTTAGTTCATATTTTATGCTAAAGAAACCACAGAATGAACATCTGGATAGCTTAACCTTATCTCCTGGCAGAAAGAATGAAGTGGGATAGATATAGTGTTATGAATAAGCCTGAATGACTGTATACAAATGAAACCAATGTCATCTTCACTATGTATGTGAAAAACAGCTTCAAAGCTGTCATGTCAAAATGGTGTTCATGAATTTGATGTACTTGCATTTCATTGTTATTTTTTTTAAAAAACAATATTTTATTAATCAGAAGTGAATAGATACAGTTGGGAGAGTTGCATCCAGTGTAAATAAATTTAACAATACATTTTGTATTTAAATTCTACATCATTTATTATTTAAGATCTTTTGTAACACAATCTTCACTTTTCACTTAGCAATACATTTCATATTTAAATTTTAAATCATTTATCATTTGTCCTTTAAGATCTTTTATAACGCAATCTCCACATTTCACATATTTCTATACCCTTTCTTTGTTTTCCTTCTCCTTCTCCTTCTCCTTACCCTTCCCTCTCCATCTTATCCTTCCTTTCTAAACGTTCCCTTTCTCTTCTTCTTTCTTCTTCTCTTCCTCTTCATTCTTTCTATCAGTTACAATCTAATGTATTTTTTCTTTTCCATTTTTTTCTAATCTTACACACGTTTTGTGAAGAGTATCCAAATTTCCTTTTTCTATTACTTTTTCCTCCTTTCCCTTTCCATATTAAGTAACTCTTCCCAAAATATATCTTTTAAATTAATCCAAAATGCACATATAAAACATTGACTTTTAAACATTTCCAAGTTATCACATTCATTTTTACTTTCTTTAAATTGCTTATCTCTATTAATCTTATATCCATTTAACTTTTGAACACTTTGCTCCGTAAAAATATGAGACTGATATTTAAGATTCTTATCACCTTTCATCACAGACAACAATTAGATGCATACAGTAATAAATATAATCCAAATATTTTGAATTTGATTACCTTATGGAGGACATTATAACATTGTATAGATGATGAATTTCTAATAACTTCTTACATTCCTTTACTTCCTTTCTTTTCCATTCTTACCTCATTTTTTCCCTATTTATTTTTCTTTTCTCTCTCCTTTTCCCCTTCCTTCTTATCCTTCCCTTATCTCAAATTCTATCTTTACTCACTTTCTCTTAGCTTCCAACTTTCTCTCACCTTCTTTCTTTGCCTTCCTTTCCTTACTCTCTTTCTCTTACCTTCTAACTTTCTCATACCCCCTTTCTTCAACAGTTAGCTTTCCTTTTAACTTTCCTTTTGCTTGGCTTTCTCTATTTACTTCTAAATAACTTAATCCTAACTCTCATTCTAATCTTACCCTCTCACCCTAAACCTACCCATAAACTAAACCTAATCTTAACCCTAAATCTAACCCAACTCTGACCTAACCCTCAATCTCACCCCGATTCTAAGCTTAACCTTACCCATTAACTATCCTAATCTTAACACTACCCTATACCCTAATTTACCCTCACCCTAATCTTAACCCTCACCCTAACCTTAACTTTAAATCTAATCCTAACTCTAATCTTTACCCTAAATCTAGCCCCCACTCTAATCCTAACCTTATCTATCCAATTCTCTTATTCTTCTCCTTCGGTTTTATCCACTTTTTTCTTTCCTTCTACCATATACCAACTACCTTAACTAATCTCTTACCCTCCTTCCCTTCTTTTCTTCCTTCTCTTTTTCCATCCTTTCTTCCTACTTTCCTCAACCTTCCGTTTCCTCTTCCAAACCTCCATCAGTCCCTTCAACATAAGCATAATCACCATAAACAATTTACCAAGTATTTTTTTTCTTTTTAGACCTTTGAGATTAATTTTCTCATTTCCAAATATACATTTTCATTTTTTTCACTTTATATTTCCCAAAAATATTTATCTTATATTTTATATACTATTTTTTTGTCAATATTTTTTCTTTACCCTATCACTCTTTATATACCACCACTTCTCTTCCCTTTACCATTAATAACCATCAATGTGAACAAAGAAAAGTAAAAGAAAAAAAATTATACTTTCCCCCCCATTTTTCATATTTTAAATCATAACCATGTCACATGCTATATATTTTTTAACCTCATTTCTTCTTAATGATCACATATTTAAAATCTTATTTTACCCTATTACCTTCTTAATAAATGAATCCTTCACATACACTTTTTTCTTTTGCAGGCTTTCTTTAACTTTTTGTCAAGTCATTCTTCTTCCCCTATCTTTCTCTTAATTTTCCCCTTGCTCACCTTCTTTTCCTCTCTCCTTTCCTTTTTTCCCTGTTCAATCTTACATTTCATTTTATGGGTTTTCCCACTTTACTCTCCATCCCCTTTCCTCTACAATCATTTTTCTTGGAGTTTACATTTCTAACAAACATTTTCTTTCCATTTTTCCTGGAAGAACTTTGAATTCCCTCTGTTTTTTCCCCCAATACATCTGTCTCTTTTGTTACAGATCTTTGACTCTTCTTCTTCTTTAACTTTTTCCTTCTTCTTTTAGTATTTAGTGTCAGATTTTTAATTTATTTTAAAACACCCCTTATCGAGCAAATTTGTAGAGCGGAGTACCTTTCCAAATTCACTTTTGTCTTGACTGGTAAAAAATCATTTTAGTCTTTCACCCAGCTATTTGTTGTTACTTGGGTTGCTTCCATCTTGCTGTTTGTTTCAGACTGTTCTACAGTCTCGACCTTAATGGCGACAAGAGCCTCTTCATTGGCCTGGCGAAAAAGGGTCAGAACAGAGCTGCGAACCTATCAGTCGCTGCTTATACGCGCCTCTCTTGCATCCTCTCTTCAGACACCTCTCCAAGATGTTCTAGGGCCTCTCACAACCCCCGTGAAAAAAGGAATTTCGGCCGCTGGAGTTTCAGCGGTCTAGTCCTCGCTCGGTCAGGACCAGAGGGAAAAAAAAAACACTTTGCACTTTGAAGGACAAAGTCACAAAGTAAATAGTTTTAGTTCAATAACAAAGAAATGTGTGTGGTCTGTTGAAATTTCCTCTGGAGATTTGGGGAAACCCACCGAAGCATTTGGAAAGGGTGTAGGGGACAGAAAAAGACAGTTAAGTTATCCAAATGGAAAGGTGATTTGCACCTAATGATGTAGGCTTTATCCCTTCCATTCAACTGTATCTGGTTTACTAGATTTAATAAAAATCATCAATGCAAAGTAGTAATAGATACTGAATGGAGTCTATACTGAACAGAGTCCTGGCTCTGGCTATTTTGTGCCTCTACCCACTACAAACCAACCTTCCCTGCTAATATTTGCAAAGGCGTGCAATAAGGAGAAACATTGAGGGCTGACAATGCTAGTTTCCAAAATGGGACTAAAAACATGCACCTGTTGTGAAGAAGCAGCCAAGTCTTAGGTCAGACTACCACAAATACTCACTCACCACGAGGGCCTCCTCCTTTTCAATCATGTTTTATGCCTCCATTATGTGCTATTTGATCCTCTGTTAATGCCACAATTGCAAAAAGGCCATGGAGATGTGCTCGTTTGCTTGTCAATGGAATAAGCACCTTTACTGCAGCAGGGGTTGGCTGAAAAGATGCAAGTTTCTCATTTGTTTACCTGCCTAGTTGGCATTTCTAAGCCATCAGATAAATGAAGTATTACTCAAAATGACCTGCTGCTATCAACATAACATTTTGTCCTCAATTACAAGAAAGCAGATGATGTAATTGATTAACATCCCCCCCTCACACACACACACACACAAGTGCATTGTGGAGACAGGTTGCAATGCAGATTGGTTTAATTCTCTCCTTATTTAAATATTTATTTCAAAGATCCATCTGGCCTTCCATATTAAAACACAATTCTGGGTGGCTCGCAATAGTAATCTCAAATCATAAAACCAAAACTAAAACCAAGAATTAAAAAAGAAATATTTCACTTTTTACTTTGCTTTTCTGTGAGAATGATACTTGTAAATGATCTGCTTGAATATACATGCAAAGAACTTTGAAACTGTTATATGACAAGAGATTTAAGCAGCATAGATAAGTGATTTTAGCTGTGACGACGAAGCACCTTTTGCACAATTCAATTTGGGTGGGCATCTTAATAAAGGAAATATAGAAAATCTCAAAGAAAGGTCTTTAACCTTAAAGTACTGTGAAGAAACTTGAAACTGCAGCCATAAATGATAATCGAATGATAGATTCGAACATATTTATGATGAGGAAAAATGTCCTGAATATATAAAATATAAGGAAAGGCTATTTAAATATAATGTATGTACCACAGATCTTTCTTTTCTTGTAAAATGAATAGATGACTGAAAATTAATAAAAAGAAAAAAAGAAAAAAAGAAAATCTCCAAGAAAAAGCATATGATCCCAGGCCAAGAAAAATAGTAAAATCAATTCTGGGAGAAAGAAATGAACAACTGGTATGACACTAGGTATTCTATATTTCAAACACGGCTAAATAGTAAACTTTTAAATTAATGGTTCAGATAAAAACGAAAGTAGAGAAAAATACAAAATGGGTTCCCCAAGTTTAATCCCAGGGCTGCATTGAGCACCTGGTATCCTTGTTTTCATAGCTCTTGCTCCACAGGGTTGTCAAGACTATTTTGTTTTAAAAGGCATTGAAGATGTAAGCAATTAATTTGGTTGTTACAACTTTTCCCCTCTCCCCTTACAGTGTTTGATTTATGGTGTTTAATGGTGGAAGTCATATCAAACAGGCTGAGACTATGAGATAGAATTACTCAGTTTCTATTTCTTGGTGCTTGTTTAGTTTACGTCTGGCTTAAAGGAAAGGGGAGTGGGGCCCTGAAGTTGCCTGTCAATAATTGGTAGTTCAACTGCTGATTAAATCTGGCTAGGATTTTCTCTACTACAGTGAAATTTACCATATTTCCAGATTAATGAGTCTAATTATTTTAAATTCGCATCTTTCTCTATGAAATTACATGCAATGCAAACGGTTGTCTTTGTTGATCAGTGATCCCCTTTCCTTCTTTTGATGGTACATGCAGCCATCTTGCTTCATTCAAGAATGGCCTGCTTTCTGACTACTCTGTATTCCAATTCCATTAATACTGTGTTTCCCTGAAAATAAGACACTGTCTTATATTAATTTTTGCTCCCAAAGATGCGCTAGGTCTTATTTTCAAGGGATGTC
>JANHFO010008560.1:90412-102301 GCA_032468095.1 Pareas carinatus | reverse complement strand
CAGGTTTGTATCTTTAATAGTTTGGGAGATCTGGTGATGAATCAGTGAGTGGTATTTCACATTTATATATATAGATTGAAGAACCTTCATGATGTAATGAGTGGAGAAAATAAAGTTGAGTGCTTGGATAAAGGGTTCATGTGCATCTTGGCTTATTAAACTGATATCTGATCATCCATAAACAGTCAATATGTCCAGCTAAATGTAACATTAAACTCAGTAGCCTTTGGAACAGGGATACTTCCATGGGATAGGTTTTTAATGCTTGTTGTTGTTTCTTGTTTCTCACAATTGCAGTAATTGCCTGTATGTGGTGGACCCGATGCCAGTGCCAAAAGATGATGCTGAGGCATATTGCCTGCTGTGTGACTGCAAGCAACTGGAATTAAGTAATACAACTGTTAAGGTAATATAACAGACTATTTCTTAAGCTTTCTCTGTCTTCTTTCCTTAATGTCTAGGAATTTCCTCAATGTCTAGGATCTAGGAATTTTGACTGGTTCCAATTGTCAAGGAAACTAGAAGAGACTTTGAAAATATAGTCACAAAGAAATTAGCATTATGACATCGTAGACACTGAGACAAAAGTGTCTACTGTGGTATTTCTCATATAAATCTTACCTTGTAGTTAAAACTTTGGCTACCAATCACAGATGTTGTTGCATGAAAGTCAACTTCTCTAGGAAGGCACGACTGGTCCACTGGTGAACTCATCTTATGTTCTTGTTTTGGACTATTTAGCTCTGCTAGGAAACCTGTCATTTTCTTTATCTTCCTAATGTGATGACCTTGTTAATGCAGATTTCTGAACCTGCAGATTCTTCCAAAGATTGAAAAGGCATCAGATTGCGAAAATCCAGCCTGGTACTTTTGTCCCTACTTTGATCTTACTCTTTCTAGTGCTGCTGATTTCCCTTTTTGCAATATAGATATTGACAAATTCCTTAAAATGTCGTCTTTTATCCAGTATGTTTGATAATATTTTGCTTTTCTGTTCATGCAGATCATCCTCATCATTTTCCTCTCAGCGTTTGTATCTATTTTACTCTTCAAACCCTTTTCAATGGTAGTTAAACGCTTCATCCATAAACCCGATGTCTATATCAAGCCCCTGCACAATGAAGAAGAGTCTGATGCTCCTTAAACAGGTTTTGTTTTCATTCAGTCTGTCTGAATCTAGTGGAATACATATGTTTGTTACAATATCCCCTCATTCAATTGATTGTGAGAATTAAAAGTTAATAAATTCGAAAAACTTCAGATTGTAGAAAGTTAATCTTGACAGTGATCAGGCTGTTAAAGTATGTGTTCAGTAAAGTGATTGGTGTTTAGAAATATGCATGTATCCTTATTCACTTATTCACATAAAGTTTTCTGTATGCATAGAATCCTTCCCACACACAGAGGACACTTTGTTCAGTATGCAAGTCTTTCCCTCTAGATACCCTTCAACCCAATACATGCACAATACATGCCTTAAAATCTGTTTCTATAATCAGCACTCAGAACTAATATTTTCAAGCTGAAACACTGCAAATACGTTGAGACTGCAGCTTTCTGAAGTTCGGAGGTGACTGAGTTAAACAATTAGTGACATAAAGCAGCGGTCCTCAACCCTCGGTCTGTGGACCAGTACTGGTCTGTGACATGCCAGCAACTGGGCCATGCAAATAAGCCAAGCCCCATTGGTGGGATGCAGACAATGTGCAAAACCACGCCCTCTCCGATCCACAGAAATACCTTTCTACATGAAACCGGTCCCTGGTACACCAAAATTTGGGGGCCACCGACGTAAAGGAATGTAGGATTTCATTCTAGATTGTGGGTTACATTTTTGAAGTTCACACACATTAAATATGAGCACTTTTTGCTTGTTGTCATAGACAGTAACCATTCTTAATGGTCTGAAGAATGCTACAATATTGCCACTACTTGAAGATATTTTCTGTTGTTAATGATCAGTAACTTAATTTAATCTTGATATTCATGATGTGTATACACTTATATTTGTCCATTTTGTTTTAAGAATACATTATGTGTCTCTGGGTGGACTCAAGGTGGAGCATTGTTATTATGCATGTGAAATGCTTTTTTGTGTGTGATGTTTCTTCTATTATTGCAGGATCCCTGCACCTGATCGCCTCCTCAATCCACCCAAGAGAATATGCTGCATTTGAAGCAAGCTACTGGTTGCACATTCCATTGATGAGGACTGCCACTTGCTTTATTTGTTGATGTCAGAAAAATAATAACTCAAGGATAGCATTTGATTTCAAAAGTGAGAAACAATTGCAACTTACCTTGGGTTCTATAATCTGCCAAACATTAGTCTGGTTTAGTAATGAAAATGTGGCATGGATTTATTCATTATTGCAAAGAAACCTTGTGGCTTGGCTTTTAGCTCACGCTGGATGTATTATTAATGGAATGAGAACAGCAGCATCCTTTCCATTGATTGTATGTCAATACATGATCCAAAAGTGATTTGGATTCTGTCTTTAAAACACTGATTTGAAAAATTGGCACCAAAGACAGAAATGCAACAAGGGAAATTAATTTAGCAAAAAGGAGTTACTGTATTTGGCTCATAAAGTCTTACAGATTCTTCCTTCAAGGATTTTTTTTCAGGATAGTTAACTTTACACCAAAGAAATATGCACAGATTTTTAGCACTGTCTTAGTTAAGATGGTTAACCCATCACAAGAATAACTCTGGATGAGCTCTGTGCTTCCTAATCTCCTTAAGAGACCAAACCAAGAGGCTTGTGGATGCTTCTTCCACATGCAGATTTTTAAACAGTCAAGTAGTTATACAGAATACAGATTCTTGTATTTTTTACTGAATTCATTGGATTATTTAGGGCAAAGGAAATTGTCCTTCTAAATGTGGTAGTTTATTCCAGTATGCAAAACTGAGTTCCACTATCAAAGGACAATTAGAGAAACATAACTTTAAATTTTATTATTGTCCCAAGAAGTGTCATGCAACATGCAACTTTTAAAATAAAATGTAAGTTGTCTTAATAGGAAATGTCCTGCATGATATTGAATTTTTTCCATTGACCAAAATGGCTACAATTACTTATTTTATTCTAATTTTACAATATATCTTGCCCAGAAGTATGGGACCTGTGGCAATCAGATCCATGTCAACAATTAAGGGGAAATAATTGTCAAGATTGAATGCTCTAGCACCTACATGCCTCTCCGCTATCAGCTTGCCATTCTTGCGAAGGGGTGAGGGAGCGTATTAGAAGAGATATGGAGAAACGAAACCTCTATGCTTCCACCAAAGACAGTGAGAGTCAGCAGCTCTTTCAAGGCTATCTTAGCAGGTGTGAGACTGAAGCAGACAGTTCTCATAACAAAGTGGACTTTTTTATTTTGACCAAGTGAGGATTTGGGGTTTAGCTGGGAAAATCTAATGTTTAACAGTATAGACTGGGACTTGGGAAACTCAGAGTTAGTTTTACTTCGGCTGTATATATGCAGTGTATTCAATAAACGGTAAAACTTTTGGAATTGAAACGACCCAGGAGTTTCATTTTTGGATTCCCTAGTGGACTGTTGACAGTAGTATTAACATTATGTAACTGTGAAATGTAATGTAATGATCTCTCAGTGCCTACTTCAAAAGTTCTTGAAGGATGGATAGTATTTTTTTCTGCATGGTTAAATATTTCAGTATTAAGCAAACTACTTTATCTCTCTTGAAACATCTCTGATTGACCGTATCAATCTTTGTTACTATACAGCATCTTTTCATTAAACACAGAAAATGAGTATAACATAGATGTCGGCATAATTCAATACTTTTTGTTCAGAAGGATATATCATGCAAAGGTTTGGAGAATATGTAGAAATGGAGGGGGGGAATCCTACAATATATGCTAAGCATACCATATCTGGGCTACAAAGATTCAAATACCGTGTTTCCCCGAAAATAAGACACTGTCTTATATTAATTTTTTCACCCAAAGATGCTCTAGGTCTTATTTTCAGGGGATGTCTTATTTTTCCACCGAGGCCGCCCAGAACTGGAAGACTGAGGCTTTATTATTGGGGAGGTCTTATTTTCGAGGGATGCCTTATATTTCAGTGAGGGGCAAAACTGTAAATAGGTCTTATTTTCAGAGGATGTCTTACTTTTGAGGAAACAGGGTAACCACTTATGGGCAGATGACCATCTATGAGTATCCATACAGCTATGTCTAAAATACAGTATGCACATTTATCATCAGCTGATTACTAAGCATGCATCTGCAAAAGATACATTATGCATTATTTACATGGAAATATGTGGTGAGGCATTTGATTTTATTTACTGAAAATATTTACAAGCTATTTTTAATTCAAATATTCTGTGTGATAGACAAAGGAAGTAATAGGAAAAAAAAACTTTCTAATATGTCAGCAATAAAATCTGATAAAACAAGATCACTAAAATGAATCACGTTATCAATAAGAATAGAACAGAACAGAACAGAACAGAACAGAATAGAATAGAATAGAATTCTTTATTGGCCAAGTGTGATTGGACTCACACACAAGGAATTTTTCTCTGGTGTATATGTTCTCAGTGTACACACAAGCTACAAGTGACATATCATGATCATAATCATAGAATACATCCATCATGTCACAAAAACATTCATCATGTCATAAGATACATTTTTGTGATAGTCATAAAACAGTCATAAAATTCTAGATAAGCAATCTACAAGTCATATAGGATACTGAATAAAACAACTACTGTGGACTGTAGGATACTACAACCTATATTGTAGTATCCTACAATTCTAACTTAACAAATGTGAATTAGAGAATAGGTCATAGTAAAGTTAATTGTTATACAATTAGAGAACAGGTAATAGGAAAGACGAGAAGGATAATAGTGATGCATCCCTAATACATAGATTAACAGTGTTTAGGAGGTTAGTTGGTTAGCAGAGTGATGGCATGGGGGGACTGTCTTTGTATCTAGTTGCTTTGGCTTGCAATACTCTATAGTGACATCTAGAAGGAAGAAGTTGTAACAGATTATGTCCAGAATATGAGGGGTGTGTAGTTATTTTCTCAGTCCTCTTTCTGCCTCATGCAGTGTACAGGTCTTCAGTAGAGTGTAGATTTGTGGCAATCTCTGCAGTTTTAATTATTGTTGAAGTCTGTGTCTGTCTTGTTTGGTTGTAGTGCCAAACCAGACAGTAATAGAGGTGCATATTATGGACTTAATGATTGCTTTGTAGAACTGAATCAGTAGCTCTTTGGGTAACCTGAGCTTTCTGAGTTGTCGCAGGAAGAATATTCTTTGTTGTACTTTTTGAATGACATTTTTGATGTTACTTAATCCTTTTAAGTCTTGGGATAGTATAGAACCTAGGAACTCGAAGGTCTCTACTATTGCTACTGTGTTATCTAGTATTGTAAGAGGTGATAGAATAGAAGAGCTTTTCCTAAAATCAACTATCATTTCTACAATTTTGAGTAAGTTCAGATCAAAATGGTTTCGGTTGCACCAAAAGACTAATTGTTTGGTTTCCTGTCTGTAGATTAATTATTGTCTCAAATGAGGCCAATCACTGCTGTATCATCTGCAAACCTCAGTCCTTTAACAAAGGGATCCTATGAGATGCAGTCGTTGGTATATAGGAAGAAGAGAAGTGAAGAAAGTACACATCCTTGGGGTCTCGTGTACTGATTGTACAGGTATCTGATGATATTTTGCCTAGCTTCACCTGCTGTTTCCTGTCTGTTAGAAAACTTATAATCCATTTGCAGGTGTGGACAGGCATAGTTAACTGAGTGATTTTGATTACAATAATATCTGGAATGATGGTATTGAATGCTGAACTGAATCCACCAAAAGGACTCTTGGTCTGTCAAATACTTTATTGGATTTCATACCTAGATACTGAGTTTTTCTTTAGAACTACCCTGCATGGGAAGGGCACTGACATAAAATAGGAGGACAATGGAATCTGGGACCCAGAACTTCTAACATAGTTTAAAATATCTGCAGTTTTTCCTTCCTCGGGTCTTTTCCCATGTAGAGTGGAAAGTCTCTTGACGACATTTCAGCAAGGTCTCACTTGCCATTTTCAGGCTGGTGCTTTTGGCTTCTTGCTAGTCTGAGCAAAGTGTGATCTGAGTTTCCTTTTATCTGTAAATACTGGGGGGAGGGTTTGGTGTGCTGAGCTGGGCTGGTTGGCTGGTTGGCTGGGTTGTTATATAATACAACCCTCCCAAACACATCCTAGATCTGACCAACCACTGCCTAACCAACACATACTTCATCCACAATGGACAAAAATAGAAACAGATAGAAGGATCACCCCTCTCACCCGTCATCACCAACCTGTACATAGAACACTAGACAAATCAGAACACAAACACAAATTCTGGCTTAGATATATAGATGACACTTTCGTAATTTGGCCACACGGGAAAGAAAAACTGAAAAACTTCCTCGCACATCTCAACAACCCACACCCCAAAATACAATTCACCATGGAAACAGAAACCAACAACCAACTTCCCTTCCAGGACGTCCTGATTTTCAAAAAACCCAATAGCTCCCTAGGACACACCATCTAACCAGAAGAAAACACACACCAACCGCTACCTAAACACACAATCCCATCACCACCCTTCACAAATCAAATCCATAGCCAAGACCCTCATCTCCAGAACCAAATGCCTAGCTGACGAAAACCACCTGAGAACAGAACTACACACCCTCACTAACATATTATTTGCCAACAGATTTCAAAAAAACACAATTATCAGCCTAATCCTAAGAGGGACATTTCCAAAAAACCAAGATACAGAACAAGACAATGGTCTCACACTCCTCCCCAAAGGCACCACAAACAAAATCAGCAAAATTCTCCACAAACGCAATATCAGGACAGCCTTCAGCACCGACCAAAAAATAACCAAAGACAAGATCCAGCTAGAAAACCAAGGAGTTTATGAAATACCATGCAACAATTGCCCAGCCACATACGTTGTACAAACCAGCAGGAGAATAAATGCACGCATTGCAGAACACAAGAATGCAGTCAGAAAAGAAGAAAACACCTCCTCCCTCTTCCAACACTTCAAAGCCACAGGACATGAAATTAATTTTGAAGGAACCAAATTAATCTCCTACACTGAACATTTCAACAAGAGAATAACCAGGGAAGCCATCGGAATAGAGAAACACCCCCACAACATGAATAAACGGGACGATACCTCCCGCCTTCCAGACATCTGGAAACTGTATATTCAAAGTAATGTAAATATAAAGGTTGCTTTTTATTCTGCTATCCTTTGTTATATAATTGTATTGTTGAGAAAAAATCAGTAAAAAAGAAATAAAAAAAGAAAAAAGCAGATGATTTTGTGGTGGAACCTGGTTAAAAAACATTCCTAAAGATGCTGAATATTAATAATGACCATTATTTCTTTCGTAACACTTTCCAACAAATTTTAGGTATCCCACACACTAATCTTTGATGAAGTAATCAACTGTTAGTCAATATTCCTGGATCTACAATTATATAAAAAAGGAAATCCACCATAAAATGCTGAGGACACCACACAAGAGGTCTCAACAGATGCTACTTGTTCATTGTTCTGCTTAATAAGATAGAAATTCTAGAAGGCAAATAGTAAGAATTAATCAAATTATTCTGTTTAGAACTCCATTTAAACAAGATGCTTCATATGTATTTATTTCAATTGACTTCTTACTAGCATAAATGGCAGGGGAATCAGTAGTGACAATTGATGGTCTAAAAGTAGCAGACATCCAGGATCAACCAAAAATCTGTTCCATTAAATGTATGAATCATTCCAATTTTTAAAGGCAAAATATTAATTTTTAAATGCAGTTTTCTTTAATATATGTTATTTTGTGTGCAATTTCTGATAGTATACAATTTCAGGACAAGTTTGAAGAACTTTATGGAGAGAATGATTAGAGGGGCATCATCCATGCCGTCTATTTAGAAGGAAACATTCCTTGTGATTTTTTTTTATTACTGGGTTGCTGTCTTCACCGTTCTTTATAATGTAAATATGTCAAATCTCTAAACTAAAAAAGTGTTTTGACTATTAAACAACCAGGAGATCAATAAAACAAATTAAAGACTTTTTAAAAATTCATGTGTTCAATTTGCCCTCTGTCCAAGAAGTTATTCTATATGATTTATCCCATCAAGGTTGTTGAGAAATAGATTATTTCAGTAATTGTATTATAAAAACTTAACTACCATACAGCATTTTCTCCTTTCCCCCCATAAGCTAAATATTACTTTCATTTCATGTAAATTCTACTTGAATGAAAACTGAAATGATATCCTCCAACTAACTTTCACCATATCAGGTAGTCACATTCCACCTTAAGCTCCTTGAAACATGGAAATAGCCTAATAGGTTTGTCAGGTTAAAATTATTCTTCAGACACATCATGTGATGATGTTACTTTCTGGAGAAGGCCCTAATACTGAGGAATGTGAAAGAAGGAGAAGAAAGAGAAGAAGAGAACAATCAGCAGCAAGGTGGATTAACTCAGTTCTAGTAGCAATTGGGTTCATAGTTGAAGACTTGAAGGTGAGGCTAGGAATAGATCATCATGAAGAAAATCTATCCTTGTGGTTGCTAGGAGTCAACAATAACTTGATGGCACATAATCAATCTATGAAATTAGATTTGTGCAGGCCAGTGTGGCTTTAGCCTAAGCCAGATTTCTCTTCCTGCTGAACTAAAATACAATTCTTATTCTGAAGGTATCCTGTCTCATTTCTATAGGATTGAAGTAACCCTGATTGAAATTCTCCAGTTAGTTCACTAGCAGAACACAAAAGGGATAAGTAGAAGCAAGTCCCTTAAAAGTAGCCCGAGACAGATGCATAAAGGTCCAAAAGAAATGGGAGATTGATTATGACAAGTGTTGAGACAGAATGCTTGAACTTTTGGTTATCACGGGAAAGGAAGAACACATTCATTTCTGCAGAAGCATGTTGGAAGGGAGACCTTAGGAACACAAGTCTGGAGAAAGCCAAGCAGAGGCGAAGAGACTCCTTTGCTTGGCCTCTCTGCTCCAAATACACACAGTGATCAATAGAATGCAATGAGATATTCAAGATCATTTGTATGCCAAGTTTTTCTTTGGGAGAGGGTCATAAATTCCACTTTAAAACTGGAACAGCTAAGGATGAATGTATATTGCCTCCACAAAGGGGCTGGGATAAAGGTTGGGCCACAAGGTCATATTTTTAAAACAATTAGCATTTATGATTAGTATTACTATTATTATACTAGCTGTAAGTTCAACTTGATATAGCAAAATAAAACTTTCGCTTTTATGAAAGCGTTAAAATTGCCAAACTGCCTAATAGTCATTGATTTACTTATGAAAAAAAAAACCACCTTCTATGAAATCATTAAAAGAACAGAATCATTTGATCCATATCCCGTTTTCCCACCAGATCCCATTGCAGCTTTTCTCATTAACGAATTAGATGGCATATCAAAATAATTCGTGTGCGGTGTGAATATAAAACGCAAGGGAAAAACTTTTAATTTGCTTTCTTTTGCTCTGATGTTATTTGTTCTGTAGTTAGGCATTTGTGGCAGTTTAGTTTCTTTTTAAAATAATTTTATTCAGCTTTAAAAGCATTACAATTAGGTTTTCTTTAAAAAGAACTTAGCTGTTCATTCATAATATAATAGCGGTTTAGTTCTTCATACAAAAGAGATCCTTTTCAGCCTCATAGAGCAGAGCCCAAAAGCAAAAGATAGGCTTGATTTTATTCTTCAGGCTATGAACCCATCTGCAATTGTGTTAGAATCATGACTACTCAGTCACTCAACCTTTCTTTTTTTTTGGAACCTGCTAAAATGATGAATTTTATGAGTTCTGCCTGTCTTGTTCTTTGATTATGCTAATGGCTTGAAAGTAGAGGTATGGAGGCCTGGTTAGAGGTATGGAGACCTGGTTTGTAGGAAAAAGCAGGAAAAATGAAGAGGAAAAAACAGGTTATTGCTGGATCCTAGGAGTCTGTTAGTCAAGCGAGGTTCCTGGCTGTCTGACCTAATTAAGCAGTCAGCAGATGTTGGGAGCAGTTTCCCCCGTCCCAACTGCTCAGACATTTCGGAGACTGTCCAGGTTCCCTTGTTGATTGGCTGTTGTACCAGCCCAATATGCTATAAAGGTTTGTAAGAATAACCAGCCTGTTGCTGGCTATAATTCCTGCTGTTACTTTGTCAATAAATTCTGTTTATTGACACACAGGATCAAATACAGAAGCAAAGCAGAGTCGTAGAATATTGAAGGAGAGAGTGCTCTCAAGTCTCCAGCTTTTATAATAAGCATCCTGGTTCTAAGCAATTAGCATGACTCAGCTAGTCAGCCATTTTGTAAACCAACTAGTTAGGTGCTTAAAGGGACCATAACTCATATAACCCTAACAGTCTTACCAAGACACTATAAAGTGGTATTATTTCCTGTGATCTTGATGCTTTCCCTTTATTGATGCAGCATTGGCTTTTTTGGCAGCTGCAGTCAGCTACTCATTCCATCCATCCATCCAGTTCAGATGACCGAGTAGCTAATTAACTATACTTAAATGATGGTCCATCAAGATTCTTAGATCCCTCTCACAGTTCTGCTGTTGAGCCAGGATATCTCCCATTCTATCTTTGTGCATTTGGCTTTTCTTGCCTTACTGTAAAACGTTGCTTTGTTGAACAGGGCCTGATGTTAGAATTTTTTGTGATCCTTCTAGGTCTTGAAGTTTCCCAGAGCATGTATTAGAGGAATTGTGTTCAGGGCACAGCAAAATACTTTATACCAAGAAGGTAATGGTGGTTCAACAGACTTAGTAAAGTTATGAGATCAATTGAGAAAAAAAACCCTTCCGTTTGATTATCAATGACAGACATGAATGAATAAAAAATGAAACCAGAAGAGGTGGGAGTTGCTCGATGTCAAATCTGGGCTATCGGGAAGATGATCCAAAACATCCCAATGTTGGAATTGCTCCAGTGTTTTTGGGTACATCTAACAGTGTGCGAGTGAGCATCATCATGAACCAACCGCACAAGTCAGCATGCCCCAATGCTTTCTTTGCACCGTTTTGACGATGACCATGCGCTTCACGATGCTGTTCCAGGGTGGCTTCCTTCCCAAGAGGGAGATTTCTTTGCAGGAGGAATTTCAGACATTGTGTTAGGACAAGGGCCTCCATTGGAATGGCGATGATTTCGAAAAGGAATGTCATGTTGAAGTTTTCTAACGTGTATCATCAAAGTTCTGTACCTGCGAGTGTCTGTCATTGATAACCATCGGAACCCTCGAATTGCCCTTGTACTTTGTACCAAGAAGGTAATGGGTTCAACAGACCCAGGAAAGATCTCTCCTTCAACCACTGTATTGTTGATTGATTGAATACTTTATTGGTCAAGTGTAATTCGACACACAGGGAATTTGCCTATTTGTTTGAGTTTTCCTAAGATGTCCTCAAATTGTGGAATTGTAGGCTATTTTGTCTGTTTGCTGTGCAAAACTTCCAATACAATTAATTCAACTGTTTTAATTTCCACTTACAACCGCAATTGGGAGCATAATTTCCATTGATAAGCAAGGTGGCGATTAAGCAAGTTGCACCCATTTCTACCTTTACCCTGGTTGTTAAGCGAATGACTGCCATTAATGACTGCCCCTCGCAGGCTTGGCCCATCAACACCAGGGGCCCATGTTGATGACGGATCCTAGGATCAAGAGAGATGGCAGGCGGCCAATTCCCCCCCTTCCCTACTCCGGCCCCCTCTTCCCATTCCCTTTCCTCCACACCCCATAATTTTGTAAATATTTGTTAAAGTTCTATGTTATTGAAGTTA
>JANHFO010008560.1:35963-51069 GCA_032468095.1 Pareas carinatus | reverse complement strand
TTCCTTGCCTGCTTGTAAAACTTCTTGCTGTAATAAAAAAGTGTGTTTCCTAGCAACAGGCCTGTCAAAGCACCTAGTCTGAGGCCGAAAGGCAAAAAGGGAGTAGTTGACTCCTTTCTGCACTCAGGAAAAAGAACCAGTTGCCTTATAAAAAAAACACTTTATGGTTTCCAGAGAAGACTGTGCTTAGTAGTAAGAATTCTCTCTTAATTCTTCACAGAAATCAACAAGGCCTTACTGACGTTTAGTAACATATAATAGTTTAATTTCAGGGTTAGATTTTATAAATAAAATGTTGGCAAAGTAAGTTTTCTGAGTCCCTTCTTATTTTAGCTATCTTGGGATTATTGTTGTTTGGTGTGTTCAGTATGTGTTGTAAAATTTCATTAAAACTACAGCTATTGTGATTATTAATTTATTAGCTGTCATGAACCTTTTTCATTTAACTTAAATATGAACCAGCAGTATGGTCCAGCTGCCAAAAAAACCTTGGAATACTGCATCCAGTTTGGGTTGCTATGATTAAAAAAAAGATGTTGAGACTCTAGAAAGAGTACATAGAAGAGCAACAAAAATGATTAGAGGACTGGAGGTTAAAACACATGAGGAAATTGGATGTGTCTAGTTTAATGAAGGGTGACATGATAGCACTCTTCCAATATTTGAGCGGAGGGAGTCAACTTATTCTCCAAAGCACTGAAGGCAGAACAAGAAGCCAATCGATGGAAACTAATCAAGGAAAGAATCAATCTAGAAATAAGGATAATTGCCTGACAGTTAGAACAATTAATCAGTGGAACTGTTTGCCTTCAGTAGCTGTGGGTGCTTAAGAAGAGATTAGGCAAACATTTGTCTGAAATGTTATAGAATATCCTGCTTGAACAAGAAGTTGGACTAGAAGACTTCCCAAATCCCCTCAACTCTGTTATTCTGTTATTATGAATTATTTCCAAAGTAATCCTGAAAATAATCCTGATTGCCCTGAAGACAGGATAAGAAAAAAAAAGTTTACATTACAAGGAATTAGATTTCTCTTAGACTTCAGGGGGAAAAAAAGCCCTATCATAAGATCTGTTCAACAATAGAGATAGTGGATAATTCTTTTCTGGAGATGTTGTAACATAAACTCGATTGTTTTCTGCCAGGGATGTGGTAATTCAGTAGAGAATTCCTACACTCGGCAGAGAGTTGGACTAGATGATTTTCAAATTCATTCCAACTCTTAGATTCCATGATTTTAAGAGCAGAAGAACTGGTGAAAATTGCTATTGCTTCAAACTTCTGAAGGCAATATTTCCTCCTCAAATATGGACTTAGTTCAACCTACTCCACATCAGAAAAAGCTCCAAAAACATTCTCACTAAATGCAAGACCATCAGGGGAATCATGTGCAAATAGCAGTATTAAGCTGGAAGGCAATCTACATCCAACCTAACTGTGAGAGGTGTCACAGAAATACTGGCAATAAGATCACTAAATCCATATATGAGAGGAGAGAAATATTACATTATAAATAAACATAACCACCTATGTGCCAGATTGTGGTTTCAGAGTACCTGTCAACACCTTGGAATTACAAAAGAACACACCTAACGATATGAACCGGAAAGCGGTACCCACCCCTGCAATAATTTATCTGAGAGTAAAATAACTTTCTGACAAGAACAATATGCCAACATTATATAAAGTGAAATAAGATTTATTCCAACTGACTTTCTTGCCCTTCTCACTGCATGTAGTAGCTACATTTTATAACATTTGTAACTTGGAACACTAATATCAAAGCCATTTAAGAAGGATCTTGGCTTCCATTACAAGAAGGCAGAATTTGAATCTTGTAAAAAAAAAATTCTAACAGTAAGTGGAGTAAGCCAATTACCCCAAAGAATTAGTGGACTTTTCTTTTTGTATTTGAAAAATTGGACAGTCCTCTGTCAGGAATACTTTAATCTGGATTCCTCCAAATTGAGCAAATGGCATATATAGATTAAATGTTTGTTATGATTCTATAAAGTCTGATGAGTCTTGTGATAATGCAGTTCTTGGTATGGTTACAACCTTTAGTAGGATTGTGGAAAGATGACCCTTTTACGACCTGTAGACTTCAACTCTCAGAATTTATGAGCATGGCTGGCTGAGGAATTCTGAGAGTTAAAAGTCCACAAGTCATAAAGGGGCCATGATTTCCCACCTCTGCTTTAAAGTCTTATGTGACATTAAGTCTTATGTGACATGGAACCAGGATTTTTGCAGGACCTGAAGATATCTATCTGCTCCACAAGATTGAATAGAATCGGCACACTCCAGTATCTTTTTCTTAAATGTTGCCTTTTCGATTGTAGCTCGGTCGCGCGTGTGCGCCGCCATGTACCAGCAGAGCCTGAAGGCAGCCCTGCTGCACGTGGGGTCCCGCTGTGCGTGAAGGTGGGACAGCGGCAGCACCGGCAGCTGGTTCCACCTGGGGCAGGGTGACTTGCCATGCTGCTGCCACCTGGCACTGTTATGGTCGTGGGATATGGCTTCCTCCTGGGATAAATGATCACCTGAGCTTGTATCTTCCCCATCAGTAAGACTGACTTTTCACTCCCTATTCTCCAAGAAGCTGCCAGAAGCTGCCCCTCACCTCCCAGCTCTGTTTCACCCTTCGACAGAAAAACTGTTCTGTAGTCAATTGTAGCTCCTTCTTCAAGACTCATTAGGTTCCTACATTTTTTAAACTTCTGAAAAGGTTAAAAGTCTGGCTTTTCCCTCAAGCGCTGGGATAGGATAAGATTGGTATGGGAGGAGAATGTTATGGTCTGCATCAGAAAATTTGTCAGTTGCACCAGGTTTTCCTGCTTTGGGTTTTACTGTATGCAGGAATTGAGAATGTCTAGGCTAGTGAAAAGAAGGACTAGGGGCGACTCGATAGCAGTGTTCTAATATTTGGTGGGCTACCACAAGGAACAGGAGGTCAACATATTTTCCAAAGCACCAAAAGGAAGGGCAAGAAGCAATGGATGGATAGAAGCAACCTAGAACTATGAAGAAATTTCCTGACAGTGAGAATAATAAACCAGTGGAATGACTTTCTCTCAGAAGTTGTAGATGCTCCATAACTGGAGGCTTTTAAAAAGGGACTGGACAGTCATTTGTCTGAAATGGTATAGGGTCTCTTCCTCAAGCAGAGGGTTGGACTAGAAGACCTTCAAGGTCCCTTGCAACACTGTCATTCTGTTAATCTGTTTGTGTATATTGTTTTTATCCATGCGTTGTCAGCTACCCGTTTGGTTTAAGATGGGCAGCCGTACAGATATTTTTAAAAACAAACAAACAAACAACCAAAACTATGAAACCTTGCCCGGTTCTGAATTATACTAGTGTTTCTTAGCTTTAAGGAAAGCAGATTTCAAAATATGACAAAGATCAGCCAGATGGCTTGGTGCTGATATATTGAATGTCATCTCGTTTCAAAAAGAGTATTTTGAAAAAAGCAGGAATGTTGTAAAAAATTTTTTTAGATATCAGCAGCAGTAAAAAGCACACAGAATGATTTACAAGGCTAAAGCTCCTGAAGAAAGGAAGTTTGAATTTCACCCTTCACTTGGCTTGGAAAGGTAGACTTCAGAGCTAGGACTTGCTCATCAGCCTCTTTTGTTTTATTCATTACAAATGTTTGATCTGATTCGTTCTTTCATGAAAATCATCTATCCTCAGCTTTGTGCAAACAAGATGGTAATCTTAGAATTTATGAAGAGCAAAACTGAAAACTGTTGATTGGGAGTGATAAAGAGAGAAAGGGGGAATTTCAGATTTTCTTTGTGCCTATCTGGATTTTCAAAAAATGGGCACACCAATCTGAAATTTTCCACCATTTACTATTACTGCACCTAAAAACTGAAAATGAACAGCGCTAGCAATTAATTTGCAATTTGGTGAGATCCCACCATTGTTTATCCAATAGTCCATTACTCTTAGCTTCCTGTCTGATGATCTCTGGAGGAACCGGGATAGGGGTTGTTCCTCTATCCTGGTCCTATTAGACCTCTCAACAGCTTTTGATACCATCGACCATGGTATCATGTTGTGCCGGCTGGGGGCGTTGGGAGTGGAAGGCACCATTCTGTGGTGGTTCTCCTTCTACCTCTCTGGCCAGTCGCAAACTGTGTTGGCAGGGGGGCAGTGGTCGACACTGTGGCACCCCACTTGTGGGGTGCTGCAGGGGTTGGTCCTCTCGCCACTCCTGTTCAACATTTATGTGAAGCCGCTGGGTGAGATCATCCGTGACTTTGGGGTGGAGTTCCATCAGTACGTTGACGACACCCAGCTGTACATCTCCACCTCAGGCCACCCCAATGATGCCGTTGAAGCGATGTCCCAGTGCCTGGAGGCCATGTGGATCTGAATGGGGAACAACAGACTCAAACTCAACCCCTCCAAGACTGAGTGGCTGTGGCTTCTGGCATCCCGATATAGCCAGCTGACCCCATCGCTGGCTATTGGGGGTGAAATATTGGCCTCCACAGAAAGGGCCTGCAATCTGGGTGCACAGCTGGATGCACGGCTGTCCTTGGTGGACCATGTGGCAGCCGTCACCAGGGGGGCTTTTTACTAGGTTCACCTGGTATGCTAGTTGCGCCCCTTTCTAGATCGGGATGCCTTGCAGACAGTCACTCAAGCACTCGTCACTGCCTGCCTGGACTACTGCAATGCTATCTATATGAGCTCCCCTTGGGACACACCCGGAGGCTCCAGTTGGTACAGAATGTGGCCGTGCGGGGGATTATGAGGGCCAGGGATTGTGCCCATGTGACCCCCCCTGCGCGAGCTGCACTGGTTGCCGGTGGTCTTCCAGGTGCACTTCAAGGTGTTAGTTACTACCTTTAAAGTGCTCCATGACTTAGGACCTAGATATTTACAGGACTGCATTCTACCAGCAAATATCTCCCACCGACCAGTACGCCCCCTCAGAGAGGGCCTCCTCAGGGTGCCATCGGCCAGACAATGTCGGCTGGTGGCCCCTAGGGGGAGAGCCTTCTCTGTGGCAGCACCCACCCTCTGGAATGACCTTCCCCCAGAGATACGAACAATATCAGACCTCCGTGCTTTCCGCCATGCCATAAAAACTCATCTCTTTATTCAGGCCGGTTTGGCCTAGCCTCACCTCCCCCTCCTTAAGTTTTTAAATTTTTATTCGTTTTAAATTGTACTTATATTTGGTCTTTTTAGTAAAAAAAATTCAGCCACTTAGTAATTTATATTTTTAACTGAGTTTTAATTGATGTTTGTATTTGTGTTTTTTTTATGGGCTGTACACCGCCCTGTGTCCCTTCTGGGAGAAGGGCGGTATAGAAATTTAAATAAAGTCTAAAGTCTAAAGTCTGTCTCTCAATCTTTTCTCAACTAAGAAACAGAAATGGTAACCTGCTAGTGTTACCTTCTCAAGATGTGCTTGTCTTACTGTATTTTCAAGAGTGATTCGCTGACTCTGTGCATGGGCTGCTGGAAGGGAAATTGCTTCCATTTCAATAGTAGCACCATCACTCCTGAGGGTTGTCATATGCCTTCACCTTTCCATGTACGTTCTGCAGTAGCTGTCAGAGAATTCTGGGTTGCTTCTACAATAGGAAGGAGCCCGGTCTGTCTTAGACATCCTACCTAAATTGATCCCACCTTTCTTTTTAAACTTAGCTTTGAAGAGTTGTGCTTTCATTTTTCAGCTGCTAGCAAGTGTATATTAGTATTAACATAACAAGAAAAGAGAGGAAAGGATTTATATTTTAAACAGTCTCATGGGTTGTAGCATCAGGGGTCAGGGAAAGCCATGGTGCTCATTAAGAGCTCTACAGGGAATCTATAAATTATCTGGCCTGTAGCAGGAAGGAGAGGCACTTATCCAGATTCCCTGATAAATTGCCACTATTCTGGATATTTTGGGCTGATTCGTATCAGCTCAGTATCATGACTACTGACAAGGGATTACTGCCCTTGTAATCCAAACCATCTGGTGGGCAGATTGTTAGATTCAGAAGCAGAAGCAATGAATTTCAAATATTGGATTGTGGTAACAAACAATAGTCATAGACACGTTTTCCTGGATGATTCTGGACACCCATTATTGAACGCTAAATTAGTAAATGTCTGGACAAATCTTGCATGTCTGCTCTGATAGTAAAAACCATTAAAATCATTACAATACTAAGACAGCTGCAATTAGCAACACAATTAATTATCTGAGTCACTCACTGGAATCTGAAATGGGGTGACCCAGCAACAAATATGTGAAGTCAACTGGTGATGAATTCTTAGCCAAATGTTCGAGGAAAGCAATCACCCCAGTGAGTTGGCATGTATTGCTTCTGCAAATTTTACTTAATTGTGAGAGGTTAAAGTAAAGCAAGACATAAACTGGTATTATAGTATACTGTTGATCTAATATTAATTATTATCTCTTAGTTGAGGCTGAAGGGAGTGTTGGACTTTCCACCATGTATAACAGTATATTAAAGAGAAGAAAATTGTGTGTTGAGAGTCTGAAGGAATCCACAGCAAAGCCGCTTTGGAGCTTTGGAGAGTGAAATATGCTAAAAAGAAAGGGGTTTCAGTTTCTCATATGAGACCCACTGAATCAAAGACTGGATTTCTGGCTCGCTGATTTCCATAACTGCAATTATTCCTAAAAACAGTAACAAACTTGATCCCAAGCTGCTGCATTTAGCTTGTAAGTCCGCAAGGGAACTGTTAATGTTAGGAGACTTATGTGATGACAGCATAAATGACTGATCTACAAGCAGATGATAGCAAATCAAAAGCCTAAAATCTTTCTAAACCTCTAAAAAAGTTTAGGAAAGATATCACTTGCATCTGCCTGGAAAACTTTATGAACAAACTTCTCTTCTTTGAGTATCTCACACTCAAGTTTATCCAGGACATGTGAAGGAGGGGTGGATAGAGAATAAAAAGGATTATTTAGCTTTATTAGAAAGTTAGTTAGATTTTTTTGTCTACAGTCCATATGTTTATCAGTGGAAGTTTTTAAATGAGCAAACATGGCTTCATGGTTTAAGTTTATTTTCTCTTGAATCCATTTTGGATAACACTTGGAACTAGAAACCATGAAGCATACCAGAAAAGCAGCTTGAGACCAAAGGGCAAAGCATAAGACAAGTTGAAGGAGGATGCTTGACATTAAGAGTAACATTTAACACATTTCCAGAGGCTGCCAATATAACTATAAATGTTATTTAGATGAAAATGAGCTAAGATTAGGAAAGCAGCTACAGAATTGCCTTGTTTGTATGAAATTTGACTCATCTCATCCCCAGTTAAAAGATCTTTTGGAACAAAGCTGAAGAAGATATATGATTGACAACAGGAAGACACAGAGGTTAGACAGAGCTATTTTTGAAGAATTTGTCTAAAAAAATCCAAGATAATGGTAGTTACTGCATTTTGAAAACTGATTCATGCCTTGGGGTCATTAGAACAATGTCCCTAATTTATATCTGATTCCAATCATGAGATATACTGGATTCAGAGCTCAGGCAAATGTGTGTGTGAGTAATGGGTTGAGTTTGTGCTAAGAAGAAAGGTGTGAATATTCAGTGTAACGTTTAGTCTCCCCAGTTCCTTCAAGGTGCTCCTCTCTTTTGGAACAGCCCAGTTCTGTGGAAAGAATGCTAGAGAATAGTTAAAACCTTGCTTTCCCAAAATTATGATGATTAAGCATATTAGTTAAGAATTATTAATTATTAAGAATTCCCCAGCCAGCTTGTTGTTGGATGGAGTGTTTTTGAAATTGTGTGTGCATATCTGTAGTGTGGGTGTGTGAGATAGACAGATCTGAAGATCATCACTATTTCATTTGGATTCTTTCCCTCTTTCTTTGATTCTGCTTCTAACCTCTGTTAGTCTTGGTCACCATTACTCAACACCCCTGACACATATGTAAAGGAATGAAGAAGACTTTTCTGAGACACTCACATAATTGCTCCTTTCATTCTGCTCTGGAGCCGTTTGGTAATGTGGCAAATAATTTGCCTTGCCCCAATTCACCTTGGACTAATCTGGAGGCTCCTTGATTTTAGTGTAAGAGTCAACTCTAAACATCTTGGTGATTATAACTGAAAATGAACATGTAACTTAAACCCCTCCTTGATAAAACAAGATAAAAAATTCAGGAGAAATAAACCTTCACAAAGGGTTGAAGCTTGACAAATTTCAAATAAATTGATAATAAGGTTTAAACAGAAGAACTGGAAAGATTTTTATTTCTTGTCAGAATGGTAAGTTTGTCCTTCTGAGGCAAGAAAACTGACAAAGTTTAAGATAAATGGGCTGAGAAATATTTATATAATTATAAAAATTGTTTTATTATTTTACAGTTTGAGGATAGTTTCAAAAAAAAGGAATCCCCAACCCAAATATAAATTTCTTCAGGAACAGCTCTTTTGAAAATGGCAGTGCATAGATCTTGCCTTAAATCTACAGTATATTATTTATATACTGTATTATTTATATACTGTATTTCTCCTAGTTTCCACCAAAATCACAGAAACATAAATGAATAGGAATGCTTATGGGGTAGAAGGGTTTGAACAACTGACATTTGGAGGACAAGCATCGTTTGAGATCACATCATCTCCACTGTTTTCTCTATTTTGCTCTGCCATTTTTAGGAGATAAAGCTGGAAAACCTGAAGATTGTAGTAACAGTCTGCAGACTGTGTTAAAGTCCCTTTCCTACAGCTCTATGATTGGAGACTTCTTGTAGAGTTATTCATCCTGATTAGTGGCAAACACTGTCTGTCCCTGATGAGCACTCCTCCTCCATCTCACATTGAAGTTTCCCTTATAAGGAAAGTTTGGGAAGAAATGCATCATGCCATCTGGGTCTCTACATCCTTCTAAATTAGAACTCGAACAAAGCTCAGATTCTGATTTTGTTTGAATACCTTAAAATTATTCTTTCTCTCATCATCTACAATTTGTATATCATTTTTAATTTGTTTTGGGTTCTGAAGAAGTGCAGTAAATTTTTAAAAATTAATTTCTTGAAAAATAATATTTGACAAGAGTTTGTATTATGAGGTAAGAGAATTGCCAATAACCAAAGGTGTCTGGAAGAATCCAAAGTGACCCCAAAAGCAAATGATATGCTTTAGGTAACTCATGTCAGTCACACTATGATGCAAATTATGTACTTATTTTACTTCAAATCATTGGCATTGCATGATAGATACAATGTCACTTGCACATACTAAAAATCTTTTATAATAGGATACGAATTCCTATTTATCTATTAACAAGCAAGAAGCATCAAAACGTCTGGAATATTTTTGTAAAAGTTTTTTTTAGTCAGACAAAGCTTAATGGGAGCAGTGAAATACATAAGGAGCTGGTTCAGGGCATGCTGGTTAAGGAATTCTGGGAGTTGAAATTCACACTTCTTGAAGTTGCCAGGTTTGAAAAACACTGAGCTAGATGAAGAAAGGGATTATTGGATTAAAGAGAGAAGAGTTTTGGAGACGGGAAAGAGGAACAGAAAATTAAATGTGAGAAGAATGAGTTGGATGATCATACTGACCAGGTAGTATGATCAGTATGCAGCATATGTTCACACTGCTACATATTGTTGCACGATTCTCCTGTAATGATCTAACACATTATTGATATGCAGTGATACATTTGCTACACTATAAATTAGGTGATCTATGAAAGTTTATTTCCTGGGAAACCAGAATTCGATGAGAACTGCGGGGGTCCTTGAATTCTCAGATCATAAACTGCTTTGTGAAAACAAGTGCCTGTTCTTTCTATTTTTCATGATTGTTTACAGAAAAGGGCATTTTACTATGAAGAAGTTATTTCCAATATGCTATGAGAATTTGTTGAGCCAACTCTCTGGGGATGGGCATAAGTTCAGCCCAGACATGGTTTTGCATTTTATAACAAGATCGGAGAGATTGCTGATGATATATGATGTAAAACATTAAAAGTGTTTTTATTTCTGAAAAGAAATTGATGAAAAACTGTATTTTGATAAATATCAGCATGGAAATTTTCAAGGGAAACAAAACAGGAAATGCTTAGTTATGTGCTGTCAAGCGGGTTCCATGGACACATTCCAAAGTGCCATGGGCTGAATCCAGATGAATTTTCCAATTCTCCCAGGGTTGTAGTTTTATTCTGTTTTTAGGAAGATAAAATGAGCAAGCATAGAACATATGAAGAAATAGGGCAAAATAGGACATTTAACTATGGTCACTTCTGTACAGAAGTCTAAGAAAGATCGCACCATTTTATATATATTGAATTCCATATAGGTCAATGAAACTTTTATGGAAATTGAATACCATCCAATTAACTAAGTATAGGATCTCTCCTGGAATGACATAGTACATGTAATATAAATTAATATGTATAGACTGTCTATGTAAGATTCATCAAAGTCCACTCCTTTGCCAAAGCATTTATAAAGCATTAGTTACTGTGTCATACAGGAGAAGAAATAGGAAAGTCTGTTTCTCTGTACCTTTTTCTTGCTCCAGGATATGAATTGTGGAGTTTGATATCTTTTGTTGCTTTAAAATATATCACAGGAAATATGTCACAGTGAGCCATCTGAATTTAAATCTTCAGACAAGCTTCAACAACAATCTTGTAAAAATAAGTGAAGCTTATGAGCAATCAGTTTAAGAGAAGTGATTAGCTCTGCTTGCATCTTCAGGTCAAGGATTATCATGTGGGTTATTTCTGAACTTCTGTTACTCACATTGATTAGAACTGAAAAGAGAAGGCAAAATCTTGTTCATGAAGCACCTGGAGATAATTAACTTCTACAAGCAAATAGAAAGATCTGTTTTATCTATTGTAGATCATCTTGATAAAGCTGTGTTTGACCAGGAGTCTTATCAGATCCAATATTATGGCAGCATTTGCAGGCAAGGCATCTATATAAAATAAAGGTTGTCTGTTATTGGACTCAAATATTAGACTCAAGAATCAAATAAGCCAGAATCAACTACTGAGCTGAGAAAAGAATAATTAAATAAGATATGACTTTCACACAGTGGTTTAGGGCAGGGGTTCCCAATCATCGGTCCATGGGATGACACTGGGCCGTGGAATGCTAGCAACCAGGCCACACAAACAAGCCAAGCCAAGCCCCATTCACAAGATGCAGGCAGGATGCACAATCTTGCCCCCACCGGTCTGCGGAAAAACCTTTTCTCATGAAACCGGTTTCTGGTGCCCCCAAATTTGGAGGCCACTGCCTTATGGGAACCATCATTCTCCTTTTTAGTTTGTATGTACTTTCATCTTCAGGGATATGATTCAGGCATTTAGCACTTGGATTCTGAAGCTCAATTACATTCCAAGCAGAAATGCCAACATGATGAAGTATCTTCCTCTTTTTGCATAAGTATGCTCTTTATCTGTGCTACTACTTAGATTTAGTAATTCTACTTTAGACTGATAGCAACAGTGGAAAAATGTCTTCTCATCAGAGTGAGGAGAACTTCAAATCACTTCTCATCTTTAAACTCTACTGGGCTAAATTAGACAGCTTACTATCTTTAAACCCAAGAGTTAGCGTGAATACCAAAGATATTGTTTCCTGAATTCTTAAAATTAAGGGTAAGTATAAAATAAAATAACAATAGAAATGTAATAAACCTTTATAGTATAAAATATGTAAGTAAGGAGCACTGACAAATGAATTTCTAGAGGCATTTACTGTGTGAGAGCAAGTTGGTCTGGATAGATTATTTGTAAACACAGAGATAATACCAACCTTTGGCAGATGGATTTTGTCTTAAGACTTCTTTTAAAGGAAACAACAAGTCTCGTCTGAAAAGTTAAATTGATTAATGATTTTAGACATAATTCTGAGTATATATTAAGACTCAGATAATATAGTAGATTTTTCATAAGCACGTCTTTTAAATATTTAAAAATACTGAGATATTGTCAAGAGCTGTTGGCAGGAATCTGGTTTCAGAGCACAAGAGATATTAAGCAGTAGCTCCCATTTTAGAAATATTCTTGATGTCCAGAAATTTCAGCTATTTATAAATGTCGATGCTCATTTTTTTCTAACATTTTTATCTTTCTAATACTTGGATTGCATTTAAAGAAAATTCATCAGAGAAGCTTTCTTTAAAGAAATGACTTTTTCATTGCTAACTTTCACTTAATCAGCAGTAATAAATGGAGAAATGCCCAACAAGTTCTAATAACTGCATTTATGAATGTTTTATAATAGTTTACTATGCATTTTCAAATTTGCTTACAAGTGTACAATATTTTTGCAAAATAGAGGTTATCACTTCAGCAAACTAATATTTATTATAAGAGTATATCTATAATTGATATGATTGATTTTTTTATTTCAGCTCATGCATTCATATGAATAAATACTGTGTTGATTATTGAATTACATCTAGTATGGCAGACCTACCTATCTTGGCAGCTCCCATATTTTGCAAACTATAGCTTCTTAGCTGAAAATTCTGGGAATTGCACTCCAATATATCTTCAGGACTTCAGAATGAAGAAGACAATATAAAAACTGCTACTTAGGCATCCTGCAGAAATCATTTTAATGTCATGTGCAACATTACGTCTTCAGGCAAATGATGACTTATCCAAATTACATAATTCATGTCTTATGTACAATTATAGTGCATAGTGCACTATATAGTGCAATTATAGTGTTACTTACTCCTCTATAAATGTCCACAGTAATATATGAAGAGACCTATACATTGAATATAGTCAATCTCTTCTCAGTGTGAATTTTGAAAATGATGTGAGATTAGAAACAACATGCCTAGTTTGAATATCCTGAACTATGCAAAAGTTTTTGTAGCAATAACTTGTTCCAGGACAAGAGAGTACAACTATATAGTCTGCACATGGAGAAGTATTTCATGAAAGAAATCAAATCTTTAGATGGAAGACGTTTATTGGGAAAAGGGAAAGACTGTTTTCTTAGTCTGGCACTTTTCTTTTTAAGCCTTAACTTTGGGATACTATTTTTAGAGGATTGAGCAGCATGGTGTTATTTATAAAAATGATTAGTGATTAGTTATTTTACATTTCTCTTTCTCAAAACATCTTATTATGTGTTCATTGAATCTGCATCTCCTCAATCATTTTGAACATCTTCAGCTTCATCTCTCAGTATTATCAGGGCAGTTGATATCACTTCTGTAACTCTGCAACAGTGAATGACTGCTCTGTATACAAGACAAAAGGAATAGTATTCCAGTTGCTTGAGGCAGATACACTCTGCCACCACTTCCAAAGATCTCTGCCACTTTGAAGAAGGAAATTGTGTCCATGGAGTTCTTTGTTTGTTTCTTTTTTAATATATTTTCTACTTTAATAGCATTGAGCATTATCATATAATCAAAGATCTAATTCACAGTTCACTGTAGCATTAGACCTTTCAAGAATTTAGATGAAAAGGAAGTAAATAACAAACTCACAATTTGCAAATGCCTGTATCTGGGGATTTATCCAAACAAAATTTGTTTTTAATGGAAAACCAAAATAAGCACATCACCCACAGAATCCTGTGTTTATTGTGACAAGCTTAGAAAGCACTTTCTTAAAACAAATACTGCCCTGTGATGGGTTTATTCATTTTCCTGCAGAGCAGATCCAATTCCTAGACAGCATTGCAATGTTGAAGTTTCCTGATATATTCAAAGCACTGCCTCTTAAAGTTAGTATACGCTTCAAAAATGATTTCAAAGAAGTACATTCAGTTTAATGGTGGATTTCCTAAAGCAATGTGATCTCTTTTCACAGTGGCTACCATATCATATTGAAAGGTTCTGCTGATGTCATATTCACGGAGTATGCCGCAATGACCTGCAAATCAATTCTAGTGCATGATAGAGAAAAGGGTTTTGCGGCACTGCAGTGCATTTGGCAATAGCTTTAACAATTGTTTTAATTCTTAAAAAAAGGGGGAAATTGCTAAGCAAATTCAAATTCAGGAATATGTGGAGTTCATGCTAATTTTCTCTCCTTGTTTAGAGAAAATGAAAATGTGTTTATTGAGAGCAAGGTTTGAAACAACACTGCACACTAATCAACTGGCATTTTCAGTGTTCTGCTATTGATTAAGTCATGCTGATAGAGCACAAACAATGATTAGAAGAAAATTTTTTCTGCAAATTTATGTGTATGCATAAGTGTATAAAGGACAATATGATGAAATCATTCAACGATCTGCAAATAATTAGGAAAAAGGTGGAAAGGCTAGTCATGTGGCAAACTCCCAAACTTTAGAAGGTAAATCTGATTAGCCTAATGTTTAGCAACACCTTACGGACTTTGTTCTAAGCCTTATTTAGCAGAATAAACAAGGAATTGTACATCAACACACTGGCTTAACTATATGTTCTGCATCTTAGAAAGACAATTGGCTCCAGAGTCATAGGAACGTTAGACTAATACAGGTAGTCCTTGGTAAACAACAACAATTGTGACAGAATTTTCTGTTGCTTAGTGACCTGATTGTAAAGTGGGAAGTCATGTGACCACACCACTTAGCAACAGCAGTTTCCAGTTCCTGTTGTTAAGTGAATCCCGTGCCATTATTAAGTTCGATGTCATCTGGTTACCATTTTTTGCCTACTGCCGGCTTCCGCATTGACTTTGCTTGTTGGAAATTTGCAGTGAAGTTCACAAACGGTGATCAAGTGGCTAAGGCATGCTGAGAGTTCATAACTGAGAGCCAAATACCCTGATTGTGATCATATGATAGCAGGCTGCTGTGACATCATAATTGTGAACCAGTCACCAAGCACCCAAATTGCAATCATTTGACCATGGTGATTCTGTGATGGCTGGAACTTCAAGTACTGATCATAAGTGCCAGTTGTTCAGCACCAGTGTAAGCTTGAACAATCACTGAAAAATGGTCATTAAGCAAGGACAAATTGTATTGATCTATCTTATCTTGTAATTTCACAATTTACGTTCTTCTATATGGGCATGTGGCGACATGTAAGATATCTGCTTTGTTTATCCAACAAGTAAAAATTTTTATATACAGTATCAAAGCATACATTCAGGAAAATATTTCAAAGAGCTAACAGGTGCTCAC
>JANHFO010008557.1:0-14321 GCA_032468095.1 Pareas carinatus | reverse complement strand
ATTTAGTATTTGAAAACATGCTTCTCAATTTGGTTTCATAACAATTTTTCATAGCATTTTTTTATTTAATACCACCCCTTCATTCCAGTCTTCCTTTTACAGATTTGTGGCCCATATTGTGGCAATGCTTCTTTTTATTTTCCATTTTCCTTGAAGAAGTACTAAATTTCCCAGTCTCTTTGTATTTTTAACCTAATTTCTTCTTTTATCTTTGGTCCCTGGTTACTGTCCTTTTTCCTCTTTTTTCTCCTTCTTCCACTGTACTCTGATATTTCTTTTTCCCCATTCAAAAGTCTCTTTTTGGTTTTCTGTTCCTTTTGTTCGCGGCAATGTCTCTCCCATGATTTAAGCAGTTGTTCAATCTGCCGCATAAATCATCAGATTGCTCTTTCATCATTTCCTATATAGGGGCCATTTTTTCCATTTCTCCTTCTCCAAGTTCAAATCTTTAAGTTCTAACTATAACTACTTCATATCCAAACTTCATATCTCCTCTTTGTTTGTAATTCACTGCATTTTTGCTTATTTACCCCAATTTATTTTATGTATGTAGGTTCAAATTCTGGCTTTTAATTATTGTTTTATATCTCTCCTTTGTTCCAAGTCCAAATTTGCTTCTCAATAACTAGAGTTTTAATTTAAGTTCAGTCTAGGTTTGTCCAATTTTTTAGCTCAAAACAGTCTTTACTTTTCCAAAATTTGATTAAATCTTCTTCTTCTTAATCCCTTTAATTCCCTTTACATTTCATTCGCCTCTTCCCCCCCGCCCCCCAATTCTTTGCAGGGACAAAAATCCTCTATTCCTTTTAAACTCAGGTCAGGGTTTTAGGAGGTCTACGTTTTGCAATTTAAGCTCTTCTTACTGTACTGGATGTGATTTTTAAAATAAAGCTCTCTTGTGACTTCTGTTTCTTCTTCCGTGGTTCGATGTTGTTCACGACGTTCCAGCTGGTTCCTAAATGACGACTGCAGCACCGTCTCTTCTGCCAGGGAATTGGAGTCTGAAGCAGCTTCATATCCGCAGGACCACCACCCTGCTACCTTCCCGGCTAGCACCCCCTCGTCGGATGTCTCTACTGGGCTTCCTTCGGCACCTCAAGTGCCTCCAAAATGGCCAAAATTGAGACTTCGGTGGCCAGGGCCCTGGTCACCTCGTCGCCATCAGAGCCATCCGGAACCGGAAGTCGAAGAAGGAGATTTCTTGAACACACAAGAAAATTTTCTCCGGTGTATATGCTCTATAAGTATGCTCTACATACATACAATAAACAAACTGTGATTACAATCAAAGATACATTCATAATCCTAAAGTACATTCATCTTGTCATGTACATATAAGCTGCTATTGACAAACCACAATCTTAATCATGATTACAGTCATAAGTACATTCGTCATGTCATGTTATAAAGTACACTCATCATGTCACAAAACACAATTCATCATGTCACAAAATACTTTCCTCATTGACAGTGTTGTGTAAGTTAGTTATAGCAGGTTGATGACATGTGGGAAGAAACTATCTTTGTGTCTAGTTGTTTTGGTTTGCAATGCCCTGTAGTGGCATCTGGAGAGAAGAAGTTGAAACAGATTACGTCCAGGGTGTGAGAGGTCTATAATTATTTTCATCACACTCTTTTTGGCTTGTTCAGTGTACAGGTCTTCAGTGGAGGGGAGTTTTTTAGCCATTATTTTTTTGCAGTTCTAATTATTCTTTGAAGTCTGTGTTTATCTTGTTTGATTGCAGTGCCAAACCAGACAGTTATTGAGGTGCAAATTACGGACTCAATGATTCCTTTGTAGAACTGTGTCAATCAGTACTATAGAAGAAATTCTTAGAAATAGCACAGAATAGCCCCAAAATGTATTCTTTGTCTATAAATGCTCCCAGATTACTTACTGAATTCTACATAGATGGCTTGGTGGTAGCATAGCATATGGTGAGATTTAGTGTCTGTAGTATGTGCCTCTTCTTTTCACAAGACTTCACTAGCGCTGTTTGATCGTTTTGGAAATAGGCTGAGATGTATTGAAAGATATAATGTTTAATATTCTGTTGTGCTTGCCGTTTTAAATTCTGGAACTAATATAAGAAATACATATCCAGAGGTTATATGTGGGGTTTTAGATCATTATTAAGAGAGGAAAGGGGGAAATTCTGTTTTTTGTCAGTCCTTTGTCACAATCATTTAGTATTTTGTTTAAAAAAATAGGAAAGTGCAGTCTTTCCAGTTCATTTGCCTCAACCACTAACCCTTTTACGGTATGCATATCTTGTACTATTTTCACAGTTAGAAAAATGGAAAAAAAATGAAAAAAATTCATCATCCTTGTCCAGTTCCTATGTTGTTCTAGATTTTACACACCAAGAATTGATTTTTTTTTAATGTGGAAAGATGTTTCTGTGAACTTCTAGCCATGCATACAGAAATCCATGGTAATTTTTTTCATTTTGCTTCCTCTGTAGATCATGCCCTGTTGACTGGCGCTCAAAAAAAGAGCACACTTACCCAGAACCATTTCTCCTTTTTTTGTTTACTTTGTTCTCAGTAGATGCAAGTTAAAAAGTACCTAGGGGAAACTGCAATGAACCCTAACCAGGAGAACTGTATATATTATCTAATGAATTCATAGCAATGGCTTGTATTGAAAGGGCTATTGCATTGTCAGCTCTGTTCAGTACTAGGCATGTTTTACATTTCTTAATATCCTTCAGAGAGATTAGATGTGCTATGATATTGAGATGTCTGTTCAGTTTCCTGGAACATATTACAAGAACAATTCTGAACTCTGATCCATATAAAAATAATCCTCCCAGGTTGGTTGCCCTCTAGTCAGCTTCATGCAGCTTTGCATCGCACCAGTCTGTGGCAGTCAGGACCCACACTGCGGAAACGATTGAACGCAGAGTGGCCTGACTCTCTTACGTAGTCTTGAAGTGCCCGCCCTATTTCCTGCTCTAGTTAATGTAAAAACAAAAGATTACATGAAGTTTCATTATTAGATTTCCTTTATTGTCTGCCAGAGGCAGGAAATGGCTTTGCAGTGTTGCTTTTGGTTCTACTGCTGAATTGGAGTTTTGACACAGGCAAGGTTAACTAAATACATTTTCTTCCTTGGTCAATATTAACTCTTCATATACTGCCAGCCTCTTTCTCCCCTCTAATCTACCAGTATGAAGTCTTGAATTGGGTAACTGGTTTATATATATATATCCCTCTGATATTCCAAGCCCTTTCACAATGTACACATGCTTACCCATGCCTACACACAGGTCAGAAATGATTTGTTGGTGTTTTTATCATTACAACCAATTGCGTAGTTACTTTCACAGTTACGATGAACAATACAAAAGATACTTACAAACCAGTTTCAAAGTTCCAATGACTGCCCCCTCCACGGTCACATGACTGTATTTTGAGCATTCAGTTGGCCCGCATGTACCTCCATTTGCAGTGTCCCGTGTCACATGACTGTGAGTTATGAGGTTTTGGCCAAAAACTGGCTTTCCATTTTTTTGGCAAAAACACCCCATAGCAAATATTAGGTACACTTAATGATTGCAGTGATTCACTTAGCAACCACTTCCAAACAGAAAAGTAGGTCAGTCCTATGGGTGACCCACTTTACAATTATCATGATTTATGACCATAATGGGTGTCATAAATTGAGAACAACCCGGTATGGGTTGCTGTACAGACATTTGTTTAAATAAAGCGTTAATCTCATGGCCTCTTTAGCAATTTAAGGATCTATGACTTTTCTGTATAAGCACAAATGGAGTTCAGTAAATACAAAATACTGCTTTTCGTTGAATAAAAGTAATCTGAGATTTACTCATCTTTCTTATTTCCGACATGTCTTTCCACAGCTTAGTCAAAAGCAAAAAATAGGAATCTCTGATTATTTATTTTATTCAGACGTTAAAATCTCTCTTTATAAAAACATCTACCACCGTCAAAATTTTATAGAATAAGTCTGTTCTAGGATTTGTTTTCTATTTTAATAGATTGAGGTGTTTCCAGGATATAAAAATGCCATACTATAGGTCCAAATCAGAATGTCAGTGGATGTGACTGCACATATACTATTTGTCTTTTAGATTTAAAAAAGTATTTCTTTCTCCCAATTGATCCAAAGTAAACATTCCAGCTTCCATCAATTTAGTATTAAAAAAGATAAAAATGCCATGTATTAGAAATAATGAACTCTAATATTTGAATCACTTTCATTATAAGAGGAACTGTTTTGCTTCTAAGACAATCCAACTGATATAAAGAATAGTGTATTCTAGAGTGATTCAGGAGTACTTTTCACTAAGAAAAATGATCCCAAATGAATTAGTGGCCAACAGATACACAAGATGGTGTAATTCAGAATTTGAAAACGAAATTATTATTCTTTAATAGACGACTAGATCTTTTTTCAGAACTAGAACAAGATCCCTGAAAAAAAATAGAAAGATTATATTTATATTTTTGAAAATATTTTGCAAGCATATCTTTAGATTTCCACACACAATATACTGTATGTGGTTCTAAGAAAGAATATTAACTTTCCCCCAAACTGTTAATGTTTACTGCATATTGTTGGATTTAATGTGAAGAGTTAATAAATAATAATAAAAAAGTATTATTTTTCTATTCAACGTCTTTAATGTTTAAAGAAAAAATGCTGCCATTTCTTAAAATTATGCATTACATTATTTGAATCATTGTTATAGTAAGAGGAACTATTTTTATTTCAAAACAGTTCAACTGATAAAAAATTGAGTATATGAATATTTGACATCAGTGCTAGCTTAAATACTAAAACACCTATATTTACATTTTTGTTCTAGTCCCTTCTTTGTCTTGAAAAGACTGTAGAGTGATAGGCTGGCTAGTTTTAAAGCCATTTGAACACCTATGTGGGATTTTTCTTCTTTTAAGATTAATCAAAATTCTGACTATAAGCAAAATTTAGAAATTAAAAAAGAGCAATGCATATTTTTTGGGAAATGTATATGCACTGTTTAATAGAAATGTTGAATACCTTACAGACTACTTTTGCTTTGTACAAATTTTTCTTTGAAAATTTACATCAATAAACATTTGATCTACCGTATGTTACAGAATAGGTTTCTGGTTTAGTGTTTAAACAAAGCATTCATTTCTCTGCTGAGTTTTTCTCCTCACTCTCCCCCATTTACCCTCCTTTGCAGAATATTGTCTCCCACACCCATTACGCTGTGCCAAATTTATACTTGAACTGGCAGAACAACTTTCCAAAATGCTTGAATTCACAAAGGTTAATGGAAGAATGCTATCCTATAGCCCATAATTTAGTTGCATGTTTAATTCAAAAAGGGTTTTAAGAAAGCCTGCAGGGTGCCTAGCTGAATACTTTAAAACTGAAAAAAGAGAAAGAAATTACAGATTAATCCCAAGAGAGTTGCAAATGAAATATAGGTCATGCTTTCCAAAATAGTTCCTTTAATAGAATAGAATGGAATAGAATAGAATAGAATAGAATAGAATAGAATAGAATAGAATAGAATATATTCACCAAGTGTGTCTGGACACACAAGGAATAATCATAACACACCTTCATAATAATCTCTTTTATTACATTTTTTCCTTCTTTTTTGCTTTCTTTCTCTCTCTACCCAAATTTCTTTCATCATTCCTTCTTATTCTCTCTGGCATTCATATCTTAAATTTAATCCTTATCATTAACCCTTATCATATTCCTAATCCTGACCCTAGCACTAACCCTACACTATATCCCTAATCCTAAAGCACCTTCTCCCTAACCTTTTCCCTAGCTCTCACTCTACTCTTTAACCTATAACTTATTTTATTTATTTATTTATTTATATTTAAATTTCTATACCGCTCTTCTCCCCGAAGGGACCCAGGGCGGTGTACAGCCATCTTAAAAAACAATCATAAAACAGTACAATACAAGCACAGACATTTAAAACAAATTAAAATAACTATATAACTCATGAGGCCAAATTTAAAAAGCCGGGAATATACAACCAATTTAAAACCGGATCTAAAAAATTTAAAAGAAACTAAAATATCTGGATTCTTTTATTTGCAGAGAGAAAGTGTGAGTCAGGCCAGGCCAGCCTGAATAAACAGGAAAGTTTTTACAGCACGGCGTAAGACACAGAGGTCCGAAATAATACGGATCTCCGATGGGAGACCGTTCCAGAGGGTGGGAGCTGCCACAGAGAAGGCTCTCCCCCCTGGGGGTCGCCAGCTGGCATTGTCTGGCCGACGGCACCCTGAGAAGGCCCTCTCTGTGAGAGCGAACTGGTCGGTGGGAGGTATTTGCTGGCAGAATTTACTCTCTTTTTAAGAAGGTTTCTTAAATTAAAATTTTAAAGTTCAACAATGAACAGTGTAATGGTTTTTCCTTCTCAAGTGCAAATCTACTGTATTATATAGATTGTCCTCTTCCAATATTTTCATTGTACTCTAAAATACTTTAATAAAAACTCAATAATGAATTATCAGGATTCAATTTTCACCTGACATCTCCTTGGAAGATAAGAAAAGAAGCTGAAATATGCACCAAGTTCTACAAAGTTAATGATAAGAGGAGTTTTTGCATCCAGACATTCCAGACAGAGACCTTCTCATCACTTCTTTTTCCTTATTACATACAGGAGCAAAGACACCACAAAAGCCATAAGTGAAGTACCTAACTAGCCATATATGAGCCTATTTAATAAGAGAGAAGGGATTATGCAGCTCCTTGATTTTAAGCATTGTTAAGACCTACAAATCCTCAGTAACACCAAGTCTTCAAAACTAAGCTTGTTTGATAAGTCTTCGTGGATCCAATTCCAACTGGGTGAATGTTTACTTAAAATGTATGTTGCTCTTTGCTGTCAAATTATTACCATGCAAAACATTCCTACCTTAGATGTGTGGTAATCTCTTAGAACAACAATCTGGGAAAATATAGAAGAAATGTCTACCTCAGTTGCTTGTATCAACTGTGGTCAGCTATTATTGTGAAAATATGGTCCTCAACTACATGTGAGCATGAGTTTTCTCTGTTCAACCATGAAGTTCATTTGTATTTTTTTTAGAATTCAAGCAACAGAACAAAAAGCACCATCTTGTTTGTACCAAGGGGTCAACTGACCAGAAGCGCACCTCCCCATCAAATCATCCAGTTTTTGCAGTTCTTATGGGTGAAGCAAAGGGCAACAGATTTCCTTCTCCAAAGTCGGTCCTGCTCTGTTAAGAATAACTAGTGCAAGTGTTGGCAGATCTGCCACCCCAAGGCATTTTCTTGCCTGAGGCAAAGGAGAAGATTCCACATACAGAAGCTAACAAAAAACTGACACTTGAATGTTACTGTGGTTCTGGTGTAATATTTCCCGCTGAGCTTGAGGGCAGCAGGAGATTTTCAGATAAACTCAACTTCTGGTGATTATATAGCTATGTCCATGTTAGTTAACTGCCAATACTAAAGTAGTGGCTTGCAGTACCTTCTTCCTGGGTTTTTTTTAAAAAAAACTCTTCAGTCTAATTTACAGTCTTCCATTCAAATATTAACCTGGCACATAAATGCATAGCTTTTTTGAGAACAGCCAAGGTTGGTTTGGTTGGTCTCCAAATTTGGCTTCCATTTGCTTTAACTTGAAATGGGCAAAAGTTGCAGGGCCCAGAAGGAATGGCCGGGCAGCTCCCATGGTATATATATCTTCTGTAGTTGGCTTTGCCTTTTGCAGGGCTTTGAGGGATACCAGCCTCCTATTTTCTTCTAATATTGAAACCCCCTCTAAGAGTTACAAAGCCTAACTTTGGGAATTGTTAGATCAGTCCATTTTGTTTTCTCACAATGATTTATTTTTCAACCTTAAATTCATTCTGTCCCATTTCTACAACAGTCTGCAACTTGCTTTAAAGGGAAATGTAAATGACACCATACATTTCTACTAATAGATGTGTTTTGAGGTGCAGTTTTGCATAATGTGCCTAATATGTTTGTTCTCTGCAAGCCCTTTTCCCAAAGCTGATATGTTCTTGTAAGCTATTTCCACTCATGAAAGTCCTACACATGCATTTTTTTTAATCAGAGAAATACATGGGTACACAAAACTAAAAGATTACTGCCTGTTGGTTCTATATTTGCTTCAGAGATGCAAATGAGGAGATTCATATTAAGATGGAAACTGCAGAAACCTCACTCACTCACTCACTCATTCACTCATTCTCTTTCTCTGTTTCCCAACTCAGCACAATGATAAACTCTTCAGGTTTTTCCAAACAGAGCTAGTCGCATGACATGTGGGACCATCTTCTAAATCAACTGTCAAGTATCAGAGAAATCAGAAGATACAGGCAGTTCAAATGGTTATAAAGATTTATTGCAAGCTTAAGCTCTCTACAAGAACCTGAACTACTAACAGTCCAAGAAAATTAGTAGCAGAAAAGAGACAATGGAATTCAAAGTGGGCTGGACCTAGATCCTTTGTGGGCACCTAGATTCTTTGTTGAATGCATTTGATCTCTCCCTTGGGCTCAAACTGGTCATCTCCTACATCAACACTTGTACTTGGCTTTGAGCAGCCTTCAACCGGAAGGGTTATGTTCCTCCTAGAGATTGATCTTTTGGTAGGTGTCTTGGAAAAGAGAGAGACAAAGAGCTATTTGTAGAGGACAGAGAAAATATCCTTGAAGGACAGGAGAAAGAACTGCTGGCAAGACAACAGTCATATAAAATAAATCTGAAGCCAGGACAGAACTGTAACATACCTAAATCTCCCAGAAAAGCATGACCTAGTTCACAAGAAGAGAGTGGGGGGAGGAGGGAGAGAGAGAAGGTGTTGGGTTGGGGGGAGAGAAAGAGAGAGAGATCACATTCATTCTTGCAAGATTCTATCAGTATAACTTTACAATAAAAACTGTATATATGATTTTGGTTTTCTAGACTAGTCTACCTTCAAGGGTTGATACCTAGCTAGTGCAGAAAAGAAGGCAATCTGAACTGCTACTTCTCACCTATTCTTTCCCCTTTTCTTAAGGACAAATGTGGGAGAGACGAGGAAGGGATAAACTGACAGGGAAAGCAGGGACTGCTGGGAATGGAGCAGAAGAGAGCTGTCAATTGATTTGAACAGCTTAGTGAAATAAGTGCTCATGTGACCCCATAAGAATCAAAAAGAAAGGAAGCAAGAACCAGGGATCTCCCTTGGAGGTCTTTAGAGGAAAGGAGAGAGGTAAAGTTGTTAATATTGGAATAATAAGATATCCTGTCACTTCTTGGCCTTTTGGCTAAGATCAAGCTTAGTGTAAATCTCCTAATCATTTCACCCTGACAGAGCTACAGTAGCTATTCAACATGTGTCCTTCACCAACTGCCACATGCAGAGCATAATAGCATATTTGCCTCTATGGAGAGAAATTGCAGGGGGGGGGATCAATATAAATCATAAATAGGATGTCTAACATATAATTGTTAATAATCTCCTTGAACAATCAGGACAGAAATAGCTATTGCTGGTTACTGTGCAATACAGCATTCTGAGAACTACTGCATAGCTGTTTTCTTTCTTTCTTTTTGAGGATCAGTTTCAAAGCAGCAAGCAGATGCCCTACATACAACAGCTGTAGGTTCAGTCAGGATTGTTTTATGCCACCTGACCTGGAGCATTTGGTGCTGACTGCTGTTGAACGCTGAGCAGTATGTTACATCCTGGGAGTGATCAATGAGTTTGATGCCAATTATCCATGTTTGGTAATGTCCTTTGATAAACATTGAATAGCTGTTCTACATTGCAAATTTCATTGAGACACGCAAATTTTAAAAAAATCACCATTACTATACATGAGGCATAATAAAGACTTCAAGCAACAGTTAGTTTTTAATGAAATTCCTTCAATGCTGGTGGAGATCAACCGAAGAAATTATAGAAGAAACCAAAGGTTGCCCCTTTAGCAAATCTAAGTGACCTTCAAACCCTTTGGGAGATCCTCTTTTATTCCTGTGGCAGTAACAATAATGGAATCTCCATGTTGAGGCAAGAGCAAGGAAACCTTGTACACAAACAGAAAGATTGGAAAATGTTCAGTTTGTAAGACACTTTTAAATTGAGTTGTTTTACTTACTGTAATCACCGACTTTTTCTTGGAAAATCAAGGGCAATTCTCTGGCTATGTACTTCTCAGTCTTCCTCTTGTCTTTGCCATCATTTCACTCCTAGAGTTTAATATATTGTATTATCTTTCTCCTGAAGTTCCTTCTCATCCCATAACATACTTGCTGACTTATTGTATGAATCTTTCTCACAAAAAGAACAGATATCCCAATTGCTCAAAGGAGCTGCACCCCACAAAAAAGTATTATTCTTTAGAAATGACAAAGACAGTCACAGACAGATATGAGTAGGTGTAAATGTAAAACTAATACCTTAAATAAAAATAAAATGCATTTTACTCTTGTGAGCAATACTGTCCACAGATTACATGCAGGCCTACTCAGCCTCCTGTCTAGAAACTGACTATTAATGGACAGTTCAACTCTCTTACTGCTCCTTACTCCTTGATTCTTTATCAATAACCTAGATCTGCACTGGAAACAGCTTTCAACATATAACAACCTTTCATAAGCTGATATCCACCAGCTATCAGTATTGTTGCTTATTGATGAGAGCTGATATTCTTTTTAAAAAGCATATGGCTATTCAAAATAATTTGTCCATGGGTATCCACATAGGTACACCAGTTTTCTGTAGAGGTTAAGCATCAAATTAGAAACAAGGAGACCTTGAGTTCTAGCCCTGCTTTGGACACCAAGTCAACTGGTTAACCTTTCTCTCAGCCTTAGAAAGGAGGCAATGGCAACCCTCTTCTGAAAAATCTTGCCAAGAAAACTACATGAATTGTCCATGGACATGATTGCACAGAAGAAGAAGAAAATCCACATAGAGGAGTAAGAGAAGCAAATTAAATATGTGAGATGATGTCTTCACATCAATGCTGTGGCTCACATATCCAGTTGCAAGCTTATAATAGTGATGTTTGCATGACCACATTCAGAGACATCACCTGGCATGGTTGGACTTAGGTGTAGATGCCTTTGGAAGTTCAAAACTGAAGTTCTTATTTAGCTTTTACATGGAATAGGAGAATTTATTGCATGTTTCAGTGCTCAGCTAGGCCACATCAGATTAAAATCTCCCTTTAATTCTAAAAGGCTTCCTTAACATATAATACTTTCATTCAAAATCATACAGTCTTAAAGTTGTAGGTACTAATTTTTAAAAAATTCTGCTCAAATTCTGACAAAAATCAAGAGGACAGAGTTTACCGTTTGTGTCTATGTATGTATATTTGTATGTATGTATATATCCCTATATGTATCTTGAGAAGTCAATAGGTGCAATTGGTCTACCTTTTGCACTAAAATACATCACCTATTCATTTTCAGGCATTTTAAAGCATAGGGAACTGTCAAAAAGATAATGCTTTCATTGCGCTGATGGGGTGTGTTCTTTTTCCTGTTTCCACTTTTCAGCTTTATCAAGTCAAATAAGTTATTTATAAAATATCTACCTGAAATTACCTTGGCATTCTGCCTTTTATAGACTGTCAAGCTCGTAAACTAAAAGTTGCCACAAAAGATGCTAACTCTGCCTAGGGGACTGGATGGGGTGGATGAATGAGGAATTTCCTGCTGCAGAACAAAAAACTTTCAAAGTTCAAGCAAATATTTACAGGTTTCAAGACAAAAACTTATTTGTTCCATTTTGAAAATATAGAAGCTTTATAAGTGGGGAAAAAATACCTCATGATTCCATTTATTTTAAAGATTCATGAGACATGTGTGTTGGCTTCAACGGCCTATTCACTTGCTTGAATTCATCCATGCATACAAATAAGGCACAGGGATTACTTAAGACATCAATTTATTCAATTTATTGCTCCACTGTTTGTCAATATAAAAGGCAGTCTTCAAAATGCCCCCAATATACAGAAATCTACAGATCCTGCTTTCCATCTTTGAGCTGGAAGAAAAATATGCCACCATGAAATCTGCTGCTCCTATTGATACGATCCTCTACCCTGCCTCTATTGCATCTGTTCTGACTCCCAGCCAAATGGTGCTTTCCTGATTTTGCTTATGCAGCATGTGATAAGCAAAGTGATTGATTCTTCAGCTTTGCTTTCCTCCTTCCTTTGTGCATGACTAAAGACTCTGCCAATCACGGTAATGCAGCAGAAAAGGAACAGCTGCAAAACTCTCTGCCCATCACCTCTGAGAGAAAACTGAGAGCAGATTTGGTGCGGTGGTTAACATCCTTCCTTAGACATGGAAGCCGGTCATCTTCTCTCAGCCCAGTCTAGCCTAGTCCGCCTCACATATTTGTTGCAACAAGAGGTGGGAGCATTATGCACACTCCCGTTGTTGTTGTTGTACAAAGCAAAGGTGGGACCTATTCCAAATAAATCTCTATATACCTGTGTCACAATCCTGCTTGTGCCATTCTCTTGTCACAACCAAAGATGAATGGAATGAAATTATCAACAAAAACCAAAGACGTTTTCAGTCCAGCAGCGGGATAATGCTTCAAAAATTGAACAGAATGGAATCACTTGGGAAAGAGCTAGTAAAATAAAAATCAGGTCTGAAAATGGGACATAGCTGGCCTAAGGCTCTAGAGGAAGTTTTGGGCAGTGACTTGGAATGCTACTGACTATTCTGTTCTAAGTTCATGCTTTCTCTGCCTTACAGACCATATAGAATCTGCTTTGTGCTTTCTGGTGCACAAATCCACAAAGACCCAACTTGAAGAGGAGAGCTGAAGCACGTACAGACACAACATATTATTATCCAGACATAAACACAACCCTTTCCATGGCCCCTGCTGGTAAAACAGTTGGAAAGAATTTAATAAACCACGTTTGGTGAGGTTCTTCTTTTAAAAAAACGCATTGGAGTTATGAAGGGAGATGAGTCACATGCACTTTACTTAGAATTTTGCTCCCTTCTTTTCCTTTTTCTTTGGATAAGTAACAAATGCCAACTTAAATTCCTCCGTGCTGTGTTTGAGAACCAATGAGGGACTCGGTTCCATCTGTCCACTATTTCAGACAACAAGGGCCACACAAATACAGATTTCAGTACTGCTGATTGAGCAACCTAGCACTACTGCACTTTTCTGCTTGCTCACTCTTTAGAGAAACAATGGAAAGGCAGCAGAGATTGACCAAGGACTGGCTGAAGAGAATAGACATGCTTGCATCAATTTGATATGGTCAAAAAGTCTTGCTCTGATCCCATACATTCAGTTGACATAGCCTTCAGCATGATAAACAGGAAGACATCCACCTCTTGTGACTAGTGCCGTAAGATATAAGGTACACAGGTAGAGATTGTGTACCAGTTTGCAGAGTAAAATAAAGCAACCATATACAAGCACAAATAGTCCAGAAACTTTACTTACATCTTGATTCAAACAACCATTAAGAAAGCATAACAGCACCACTGAGAAACCAAACAAGCTACAACTCCGAAATTCTACCCTGGAGAGACCTCGTTTACACAACACAGAAACACTTTTTTTGCTCAGTTCCCCTCACCTCCCTTTCTGGGCTTAATACTGCCAGTCAGCACTGTCACCTCAATGCCTGACTTAGAATTGGTCAATAGAAACGGGAATAATATCAGATGACATGCAATGCTGCCACTCCAGTCAAGGCAGGTTTAGTCACAAAGGGGAAAGACTGAAGAATGCTTTTTGTTGAAAGAAGGTACACTATTCTGATCATCTTACTACAGTAAAAGAGCTGAAAGTAATTTTAAAGAAGCAGGTTGAAAACCAATCTCCATCTCAAAATTTGATTTATCTAAACCCTGACCAGCAACCTCATTTCAATCTAAATGTTTAAAGGAAGTTATAGAAACGTGTACACTAAAATTCCACAGCGTATGTTACTTTGTAAAATATTTATATACAGTGAGGAAACATTAAGCTGCTTGCTTGTGTTATCAAGATGCTCCTAGATAATTTTCCATGGCAAAAATGCAGAAGGATGTCAAGTAAGTTTCATATAAACAGTGTGCTACAACTTAGAAACAAACTTTATTTTACAGGAAAGATTCACAGTTGAGAATTAGAAAAAGAAAATTTGCTTTAATAGCAATAGCAGTTAGACTTATATACCGCTTCACAGTGCTTTATAGCCTTCTCTAAGCGGTTTACGGAAATCAGCATATTGTCCCCAACAATCTGGGTTCTCATTTGACCGACCTCGGAAGGATGGAAGGCTGAGTCAACCTTGAGCTAGTGGGACTTGAACTGCTGAACTTACTG
>JANHFO010008556.1:0-10360 GCA_032468095.1 Pareas carinatus | reverse complement strand
ATGGGAATCCAAGGTATGTATGAATTTTCACTACTGTAGCTTCTATGGTTTTAGAGAAATAGCGGCGAGTCAGACGTAAATGAATGGGAAATGAGTGAGCAATGAATCGTTTTTGACAAATATTACTATAGATATACCGCTTAACAGTGCTTTACAGTACTCTTTAAGCAGTTTACACAGTCAGCATATTTCTCCCAACAATCTGGTTTCTCATTTTACTGACCTCAGAAGGAATGAAGGCAGAGTCAGCCTTGAGCCAGTGAGAATTGAACTGCTGAACTTTTGATGGCTAATGGCAGATGGCAGCAGTAGAAATAGCCTGCAGTGCTGCTTTTAACCACTGAACAATCAGAATCAGAATCAGAATTTATTTCGCTATGTGTGTCAGGATACACAAAGAATTTGTCTTCAGTGATTGTGCTCGATACCTACATACATACACAACAAAAATACAACAAACATACATTCATAGTCAATTTTAATATATAAGCATAATCACGATCATTTGTATAGGCATAATCAATTGTGTATATAACCATAAGATACATTCATACATTAAAGTACATACATTCGTCATGTCATCTTATAAAGTGTAGACATCATGTCACAAAAACCATTTCATCTTGTCTCAAAGGACACCCTCTGCACTAACACTGCTCTATGAATCAGCTGTTCAGTAGGTTGATAACATGAGGGAAGAAACTGTCCTTATGCCTACCTAGTTGTTTTGGTTTGCAATGCCCTTTAGCATTGTCCAAAGGGAAGAAGTTTGAATAGATGATGTCCAGAGTGAGAGGGGTCCATAATTATTTTTCCCGTTCTCTTTTTGAATCATCCAATGTACAGATCTTCAATGGAGGGGAGTTTAGTTGCCATTATCTTTTCCGCAGTTCTAATCATTCTTTGAAGTCTATGTTTTTCTTGTTTTGTTGCATTGCCAAAGCAGACAGTTTGTATCTCATCTGTATCTCATCTATAATGAGGTGGAGGGAAAGGGATGATAAAAGCAGTGTCTCAGTATCACAGCACAAGCTCCATCATTTTTTCCCCTCCAAAATATTTATTTATAATAAAATTATCATAGTTATTTCAACACAGCTCAAACACTGAGGTATACATTTCAAAAAGCAAACTATAAATATAGTCTTCTACATTAATAATCTTTGTAATACAATTGATTTCTACTTCCTTCTTTTTTTGAGCGAAACAGAATAAATTCCAAGTCTGATAATAGTCTGTTTCTTCTTTGTCTTTCGATCTCATCATCAATCTTTCCATTTCTGCACAATCCAAAATTTTCTTTATTATCTCATCTGATGTTGGTATTTCTTCATTTTTCCAATTTTGTGTAAAGGTTATTCTTACTGCTTTTAAACTGTGTAAGGTTAAATATATATATTGTTTATCAGTTTTTTCTGAAAGTATGCATAACAAAAAAAAACCCTCAGGTTTAATTTCTATTTGTATTCCTAATATCTCTTTTAACCATTTGTAAATTCTACCCCAAAATTCTTTGGCATATTTACAAGTTCACCACATAAGATAATATGTACCAATATCACTTTTACCCTTCCAACGTTTATCCTGTACATCTTTAAACATCTTAACCAACTGCCATCCTTTTGTGTATGTGAGGTGACATTGCATGAATGTACAAAAAGATCAGAACTTGACAAAAGTCTCTGAATCTGTAGATGCCTGTAATAAAGGTCATGAAACATTGTGCCTCTTGGTCCTTCATACAGAGTTGGTGTGGGAGCTAGTATCCAGGGTGGAATTCTCTTTATGATTCAGAAATTCTGAGTTATATTATTAGCAATTATTGAAGCTTCGGGAATTATTCTCTGAGTTGATAGGATAGCAATTGAGAGGAACATGAAATCAAATAGAGATACACATTTCAGCTCCATAATTATTAATGTGTGAGGATGGGAGACTGGTCAAATTTTGATTTCATTCCCTTTTCTTTCATTCTTCTTTTTTTGTGTGTACTGCCTGAGCTAAAGTTAAGTTTTGACTTTTCCATCTCTGTTCTCACTCCTGAGCTGATCTTATTTGATTTTAGGGAAGGTTTTTATTGGTGAGGGTTTTTTTTAAATCACTGCATCATTAAATCCTGTTTCAGAAAGAAATCTTGATGCAATCATAAATGCAGCTATTTCAGCATTATTTTTTTAAAACCTATTTAGCAATCCACTTATGTACCTGCTAGTGTAAAGGAGAAAAGAAAGAAGCTGATGACAGCTGAAACAAATTGTGCTTGGCCTAATTCAGAAATGAATGGGGAGAGAAACCTTGCTTCCTTGTAAAATAAAAGTCAGGAGTAAAATGCAATGCATAGCAAATGTTATCACCCAGATTTTCACCTTCTTGATTGCATGCTTTAAAATTCTAACATGTAGTTAAATATCACAATGGTATAAGTAATGAAGAAATATGTTATGGAACTCAAAATTCAGTTGGATATGACCTCCCCTTCAGAGAACAGCTGACACTGAAACAGAGCTATCCTTTAGTGAAAATGTTTTGCAAATTTTCAAATATCAAAAGCCTCATGGCAAGAGGAGCATCAAATAAATGTAAACAAACAAACGTTGTTGTGTAGCTTTTCTTTCCTTCTTTTTGCCAGTATTTTTTCACTCTCTTTCCTGTACTTCATCAAATAAACAAAGGCACTGCCCCCACTCTCATCATCAAAGGAGAATCTGAACTCAGTGGTGATTTTATACATTAGTCTCTTTCTCTCCCCCAAATATCCTTTTTCCCTCTTTCTTTTCCTAAAAGGTGGGATCACCAGGAAGAGGATGAAAATTGACTATAGCCCAGAAGGGAGAAATCAAAGCTTAATTTTTTAAAAAAGAACCATTTCAATTTATAGTCATTTTTCTTCACTCTGGATAAGATATTTTACATGTCCTCATATGGAAGCACAAACAGTTGGTTATTATTTGACAAACTGTAACATATTATTTCTATTGTAAGCCCCCCCCACTCCCTCTCTCCCTCTCCCTCTCCCTCTCTCCCTCTCTCTCCCTCCCTCCTCTCTTTCTCTCACTCTTGTGTGTGTGTGTATATATATACACACTCTATCCAACAGCAATTTCTGCTGCTTGCACTTAAAGCCATAATAATCTGACTATTTCCTCAACTGTCACAGCTGGAATTATCCCAATTATTGCTTTAACTGTTGGCAGATTTAAAAAAAAGAAAAGAGTCCCATCACTCCTGTTTCTGACAACCTAAAGACATTTCAGCTTTTTCATGAAGCTTCAGCAAATGCTCTTTGCTGGTACAGTTTTCTCTTAATAAATGTGGGAAATCTTTGACCACTATTCATAAAACTGGAGCGGTTTTTCCTTTCCCGCTTTCCTTTCTTCCCTTTTAACCCAAATGGATTTTCATTTGAAAAAAGAAAATCCTTGTCCTTAAAATAAAATAGGCATTATGAGCATTTAGCTCCCCTAAATTGGCTACATTAACAAATTTGCAATTGTTAACAAATTTGCATGAATTTCAGCTCCTGTAACCTCAGTTCTGCAATTTCTTAAGAGGTCTACATAGTTGCCTTAAGAGCAATGCAATTTTATATACGAGTGTTAGATTTTATACTGCCTTTTATTCACAAGCTGGTGGTAGCACTCTCTCATCTCAATTCTCCCATGCGATAGCCCTGAGAGGTAGGCTGAAAAGAGAGAAAGTGGCTGGCCCCAAAATATGGTTCTGATCAAGGCTGACTCACTTCAAGCAACCAAATTACTCTTGAGATACTACATAATTTTATTAATGTGCTTACTATATATACTCAGTGCCCAACAATTGGCAGCTTGTTGGGCAGCCTTGAGAAAAACCACAACTAGAGCTTACATAGGTTTGGGTTGCAACATTACAAAGGCCAGACAATGAAAAAGGCAGACACCTTGTAAATTACAGTATTTCATTGGAATGTATTTGATAAAGTCATCTCCTTGACCTTATTATTATTTATCCCTTCCTACTAGGTCAGCATGTCAGGTGTATTATCTCTGAGATACGGTTAGTGAAAATAAACAATTTAATTTACTAGGTCACTGAATTCCTGATTGATTCTTCTCCCTGTAGCAACTCAGGGTCACTTCAGCTTGCTGTGAACGGTTTCTTAACAATAGCGCTTTCAGCAGTTCACATATATGGTGGGGTCATCTCTTGAGTTTGCAAGGGACTACAGCTCACAAACAGTTTGGGCAATATCTTTTTACCATTACAATACCCGATAGGTTTCTGTGGCTGAGGTTGGACATAAATCTACATTGTACTGACTATCTATGGAAGTGGTTTGTCACTGCTTTTCTCTAGATGTTTCTTCAACCTCCCAGTGTACTTTATAGCCTTAAAATATCCTGGTGTTAGTCCAGCCAAATCCTAACCAAATCCATCCCCAGTTAAATTTCTCAGATCAGTTATATTTGGCTGCGTACCACCACCTCAACCATGGCAACTTTAAGATGTGTGGTCCTCAACTCTCAAAATTCCCCAGCCAGTAAAATGGGAAACACCGAGGGGAAACAATGACCTAGTTAGATAGGAAGGTAAAGTCTCCTTTGAGTGTGACTACTGGTGATTTCCTAAATACATCTACATAATTTTCTTAGAAATCACGTAGATGTTTGTATGTGATGTTTGGGGGTATATTTTTATAACTATATATCTATGGAGATTCTCAGTCATCCAGGTTATATATAGTTGTTCCAAAGGTGATTTTGAAAGGCAACTGAGTTTTCTTTGTTTTTTTCCTTGAAGATATTTCACTTCTCATCCAGGAAGCTTCTTCAGTGCCTTTCACTCAAGGAAAATCATGCTGAGATGAACATTAGTCAGAATTTGGACTGGTTAGCACTGGTCATTCTCCAGTCTTATCTAATAAAGAGATGTTTGAATGTGTTGGTTGGAAGTCTTTTATAACAAAATTTATCTTAGCAAAGGACTTGAGATCAATGTTGCTTTGCAGCATTTCTTGGATCACCATGTGACCGTGTAAAATTTTCAGAGAGTAAGTTGAATTCCTCTCTCACTGTGCATAGACCAGTGAATTTATATCCAGATGGTATATTAAAGACCTGCTTATAAATTTTGCAAAGCAGAATCTGCCCTGCAAAAATGGAAGTAAAACAGATTGGATTTTTATTGATTTTTATATATCTGCTCCCAATTGGAAACTTTGCATTATTAGGTATCCTTTCATGGATGAATCTGAAAATATGTCTAGATCTTTTCAGACCTTTGTATGAAGCACAGAAAAAGTCTGAAAAATCACATTAGCCAATATAAACAGTATGTATATCTTTTATCCTTTGGTCTATTTAAAAGCAGGCAAACACCTTCATAGAAATCCGGTGTCCAAGTTAAAAAAAATGAGTTCTTTATTAGAGACATAAAATGTGTACCAAAAGTCATTTTTTTCTCCTTCAGCATACAAATAAATACTCTCTGATAGATTCTTGGAACTCCATTCTTGAAGCTATAAATGATTCTTCATATTGATTGGGTTGACACATTGTGCTAAGGCTTAGTTTGGTTATCTGTGATCTGCGTCATAAGTCACAATTGACTAGATTTGTGTAATACTTTAATCCATAAACTCCAGATTATAAATGACAATGGATAGATTTGCACCATGTGTTTAAATTAAAATCTCATTTTCATCAAGTTCAACTCCTGGTGACATCATAAAATCATCAGCGTTAGGATTAACTCTGGAAATTATCTAGTCCAGTTATTTAGTCCAAGTTATTCAACCTTGGCCACTTCAAGATGCATGGACCAACTCCCAGAGTTGAGCCAACATGGTGACTTTGGAACTGAGATACTTTGTATACACCAGCTGTTCAATTTGTTGCTCTCCCTCCTGTCTTCCAAGGTTATTCTCACACATCATCACAGAAGTGGAACCCAATAGCAATTGCTCACAATAAATTATGCTGTTTTTCTTCAGTGTTGTACTCCATCTTTTGACACTACACAAAAAGGTAGTAGATACATCTTTGTTAATATTAATTCATCGGCTAGTGTCTCCTTCAAATGTGGAATGTGATAGTATCACATTTTGGTTTTTTCCCATTCTTATTTGAACCCTACCCATACTATGTGGGGTGTGACAGTGTTTGGTATTCTCATTGCTCCTATTCAACATCTACATGAATCCTTTGGGTGAGTTCATTGGTTGCCATGGGGTGAGGTATCATCAATACACAGATAATGTCCAGTTATGCATCTCTGCCCCTGACAAATAAATAAAAATAAAGACAAATTTATGGTGTAATCCACTCAGAGTCACCTTGAACCACGAGATGAGTGACATATCAATTGAATAAGTAAATAAACTGATGCAGAGCCCACCAATTCTCTATATAATTTAATTCTTACTGCTAGGAATTTTTCTTAATATTCAACTAGCTTCTTCCTTTCTTTAAGTTAACTGTGTTCATTATTTAGCACCCTGTATTTCAGAATGATGGGCAAGAGGTCTTGAACTTCTTCTCCATGGCCTCCTTTCAGGTATTTGAATGTTATCATATATTCTTCCCTCTTCTTTTCTACTGCCTTAATATTCCAATTTTGCTCTCTCTCTCTCCACAGTACTTTGTTTCTACTGCCCTGCTCATCCTAATAGCATTTCTTCAAATCTTTTCTAATTTGTCTGAATTCTTCTTAATGGCTGGTGCCCAGAATTAGACCTGATTATCAAGTCAGTGTCACGGTAATACAGAATAAAAAGAACTATTAATTGGTACGATTTCCAACTGATATTTCTGTATGAAAAACATACTTTTAAAAAACAACAACATGAGAACCTTTAGCTTCCTAACCTTTCAAACTGATAATAAGTTTTGAAAATAATAATAAGAAAAACAGTCACATCATGTAATATTAGCGTGCTGTCGCCTAGCGACTAAGATGCTGAGCTGTCGACCAGAAGATTGACAGTTCGAGACTCAGCTTCTACAAGCCTAACAGTTCAAAAGCATGCAAATGCAAGGAGATAAATAGGTACAGGTGGGAAGGTAACAGTGTTCCATGTGCCTTGGCATATAGTCACATCAGCCACATGACCACAGAAATATCTTTGAACAACCCTGGTTCCCTTGGCTAGGAAACAGAGATGAACATGATTGAACAAGGGAAATCTTTACTTTTATTAGCTACTTGCTTTTTGTATCTGTACTCTGCTATGGGTCCTCTGCTATGATCAGCTGTTCAGCGGTGTTCGCCCCCTCCTCCCCAATCCTTCCTCCTTCCTTCCAGCTGTCTGTCTTCTCTGTCTGCCTCTTTCCATTCCCTGTCATTCTCCTATTGTCTGTTTTGATGTGAATCTTTTCCCTTCCAGGTTTTAGCGTGCCCCGATGGTCAGCTGTTTTGCGGTGTTTGCCCCCTCCTCTCCAATCCTTCCTCCTTCATTCCAGCTTTCTCTGTCTTGTCTGTCTACCTCTCTCCATTCCCTGCCCCCTCCTCCCCAATCTTTCCTTCCTTCCTCCTTCCTTCCAGCTCTGTCTTCTCTGCCTGCCTCCCTTCCCTGTTGTTCTCCTCTTGTCTGTTTTGACACAAATCTCTTCCCTTCCCAGTTTTAGCCCCCTCCTCCCGAATCCTTCATCCTTCGTTCAAGTTCTCTCTGTCTGTCTCTTCTCTCTCTGCCTTTCTCCATTCCCTGCCATTCTCCTATTCCTCTTTCCTTTGTCCCTCCTCCCCATTGCTACAGTTGCCCAGCAAGGGTCAGCGCATGTGCAGTGACTTCAGAGGCAGAGAAACTCCAATCTGCTTGAGTTTTGGCACATGCACAGTAGTTTCCTTGACCGTATTTGACATAAATGGTAAATAACTCCTTTAAAAAAAATCAGAAATTTTTGTTGTAGTTTGCTGCCAGATGGAAAGCAAAGGTATGTAGGAAGTGTCAATAGTGTAGCTTTTATGGTTTTTGAGATATAGTGATGAGTCAGACATAAGTGAGTGGTGAGTGAATGATGAATGAATCACTTTTGAGGTTTATTACTATATATATAAAATATTCTTTTCTCTCTAACATACTTGCTACTTTTCATTCTCAATTTGTATTGCTGTCAATTCTCTCAGAGGAAAATGTATCCTGGCTGCTAAATACTTGCAGAACAGAGAGGGGGGAAGTCTTACTAAGCAGCCTCTATAATTTAGTTGAAGATCTATTCAGAATAGGTCATGTCCTAGTTGTAATTTCTGAGAAAAGTGATTGTGAGAAGTCAAATTCTGTTGAACCGAATTTTAAGTTCTTTGCATAATTAAGCTTTCACAAAAATGAAACGAGACTAGATCCTTGAAAGCATTTAGTTCCATGAGATAGACACTGTCCTGAGATAAAAGTGGAAGCTTCTTTAACACATATTTCTATCCATTATGGGATTAAAAAGAAAGCTGCATGCTGCTGCTGTACTCTATTATATTTTCATGTCAGGTACAAGGTATTTTTTCCAACTAATTCAGAATCTCAGCAGTCTTCTAAGAGTACAGCCATCACCACTGTAATTGAGTCAATCCATGTCGCGGCTGGTCATCCTTTTCTATTTCCTTCTATCTTTTCCAATATTATGGATTTGCTTAGGGAAACTGGGTCATCACAAAATGGTCCAAAATAGAACCACTTGAGCCTTATCATGCGTGTCTTGACTAAAATAGCTGGATTGGTTGATATTCTGGGTATCAATGCTCTTCTTGACTTTTTCCAATATTTGTTGTATTTTGCTTCTCCAGAATCTACTTTCATTTCCATAAAGTATCATAGGGAACAGGTCCATTGCAACAAGTCCAATTTGGTGTCTCTCAACATTGATTCAGTATATATATAAAATAAGGAGAGAGCATAGTTCTTGTCTCACTCTATTGCTGATGTAGACACTGTTTTGCCATGTTCCTGTCCTGTGTATGAATTTTACATTAGAACAATGAAAAGTTCCGAAATTCTTATTTTCCCAAAGGCATTCCACAAGTTGACATGGTCAACACAATCAAAGTGTGCTCTTTCCCTGTTTGCTGTCATAGCTTAGTTAAAACTTGTAATTATTCTTCTTCTATTATAAATTTGTATAACAAGTCTGCCAGATCTTGCACGGTTGGCTTCACGACATGTACCTGAGCCAAGATCTTTTTCAGCAAATTAGTAGAAAACCCTTCTCTGACATTTTACCTGAATTGTCTGATAGTGGCACAGCTTAAATTTAGCTAGCTGTTGATTGTTTGGATCTAGTTGTCATGTCAATAATTTTACATACCCAATAATTATAGTCTTTGTTCATACAATATGATAATTCAAAAGTGTTGAACATTCTGATCAAGAATATGGTGAGAGATCTCCACTCAAAGTCACCTCAAACTCAAAATGTATTTTTACTTTCTAAAATTATATTAGAAATATTTCCTGTCCTGCAATAGACTCAATGGATCATGGACTCAAAGATCACTTTTCATTATCCTACAAATCTTTCAGGGCTGATACTCAAGGAAAAACTGGCAGCTATGATCAGGAAAGCTTTTGCACAAATACACCTTATTCACCAGGTTCATCCATTGCTAGATCAGGAGATAACACTCGTGATTACTCACCTTGCAACTGGACTATTGCAACACACTACACAGGGCTGTATTTGAAGAATATTTAAAAACTTCAGCTGATACAGAATGCAGAGGCAAATGCAGTTTGTGGTGCAATTGCAATATACCTATGGAACATCATTTCTACATGAGTGCAGTGGTATCAGTAGGGTTCCAGGTACAATTCAAGGGTGCTTTAAATATCTTGGAACAAGCTAACTTTTAGGACCACTCCTGCCCAGTATTTTCTGCCTTCCCTACTGAATCTAGAATAATGAACATGCTCTGGCTGCTAGCAGTAGTGCACTGTCTTCCTGAAGATCCCAGGAAACCTGCCTTCTCTATTCATTTTTCTCTTCACATCATTCTCATTGAACTTTTATCCTACCTCGATCCTAAATAGCCAGAGAAGTTTGGGGCCACTGGTCGCAATGAATATTTTGGAAGGATACTGTTGATGATGATGGCAATGATGGTGACGATGACTGTGGCAAAAGAAAGCATAGGTAGTACCAATAGGCAAGTTGGGTGCAATCCCAAAGCATCATTTAAACACTTTTGGCATTGACAAAATTGCAATCAGTCAATTGCAAAAGGGAGTTTTACGTGTAACAGTTTACATCCTGCGACGACATCTTTAATACTATTAGACATCAATGTCCATCTATCGCAGGCCCTTGAAAAATAGGTTAATAAAAATGGCAGTCTAAGCATCTGTCTGACTGTGCAACCAATCATAATGAGCTGTTAAAGTGGAGGGACACAGTTCCCT